>BHFT01039798.1:0-16629 GCA_004320025.1 Laticauda laticaudata | reverse complement strand
CTACCTGCAAATGAATACTTCAGCTTTAATCATAACAATACAAGAGCACACAATAGATACAAACTCAAGGTTAACCTCACCAAACTTGACTGCAGAAAATACGACTTCAGCAACAGTGTTCTCATCGTCTGGAATACTCTCTCTGACTCTGTGGTTTCTTCCCCAAACCCCAAAAACTTTAACCTTAAGACTGTCTACTATTAACCTTACCCCTTTCCTAAGAGGGGACATGCATAAGCACATCAATCATGCCTACCATCCCTGTCCTATTGTTTCTTTTAAAAAATTCTTATAAGTATCTATCTCATATATTCAAAACTATATTTATTCTTATTCCTGTATCTTGTAATTTTCCCTCCCTCTCTTTCCCTCCTTTCTTCCTTTCTTTTTTCTTTCTTTCTGTTTCTTTCACTCCCTTTCTTCCCTCCTCCCCTCTCCCTCCTTCTCTTTTCCTTCCCCCTTTCTTCCTTTATTTTTTTCTTTCTTTTCTTCCTTTCTTCTTTTCTCACTCCCTTCCTTCCTTCCCTCCCCTCCCTCTCTTTTCCTTCTTTCCTCCCTCCCTCCCTCCTTCTGTCTCTCCTTTCCTCATAATATCATAGGGCTGGAAGGTCCTTAAAGGTCTTCTAGTCTAACCCCATGACCAAGGCAAGAGTCCTTATGCCATCCTGGACAAATGGTTTTCTTGAAAACCTCCAGTAATGGAGCAGCCACAATTTCTCAAGGCAAGCTGTTGCACTTGTTGATTTTTCTCCCTGTCATGAAATTCCTTCTTATTTCAGGTTGAATTTCCCTCTGACCAGCTTCCATCCACTGCTTCTTGTCCTATCTACTACGTCCTATCTTGTCCTATCTACTACTATTCTACTACGGAGAATAAATTAACACCTTCTTCCCTGTGACAGCTCTTCCCTTCCTCCTGTAAGAAAAAACCTTTGATTCCCTACCTGTGTTTATGCTTCATGGCTCTGAAAGTGGCTCATACTGATTCTTATATGATAGTATATTAAAGCATTATTTTAATAAAAGACTCATACCAAGGAAAAATGTAATATGCAATTGTTTAAAACTAATAGTTGCAATTTAATCAGTTTTGGGGCTATTTTTGATATAACTGTCTGGAACATTTACGGAAATATGGAAGCAAAAAATGCAGACAACAAGAGTTTTTCAAATAAGTGCCAAGTGACAAGATGGCATAGTCAATGAGGAAGATATCCCAGTATTCTTCCAGAGGAACAGAAGAGATGTATATGAAAGACTATATAAGAAGGGGTCTTGTTTCAGATCAGGGCTACAGATGGTAGCTGCTCCTTGCTGGATCTAGCTATCATTCGATGGACCTCATTGCAGTGAGTTGTTGATTTAAGTGTTATATTACTGAATTGTTCTTTGTACTTTAATGACTTTCATGTTCCAAATTGCTCACGAAATAAACTTTAAAGCCGCTACGTCACACTGAAACAAACGGATGCAAAGAGGATGTAAAAACGGACAAAAAAAGCTTGGCACCGTTGAGAAAACGGCGTTGTACTCCACTGCCTCCGTTTGGCTTCCTCTCATATTCCGTCCAGGCACTCCGTTTTATGGAACGTTTCAATCCGCTACAAAAGTTTTGGGCTGTCCCAAAACTTTTAGCGTGGAAACATATATCCCAATTTCGTCGCATTCTCATGCATCTCGCTAGTCGCATCCTGGCTATGCATCCGTTATGGCATATCCGCTATAGTCATGGGCTAGGCATCTGGCTACGGCATTCCGCGCAAACTTGCATCTGCCCGGACGCAGGGAGGAAGCAGAACGGATGTGGAAACAGATGCAGAACGGAATAGCAGAACGGATGCCAAGCGGAAGACCAAATACCATTTAAAACTGAAATAAACGTTCAGCAGAGGGGGAGCCTATCTCGGATATTAAGGATGTCTAGAGGATGCTAGAGGATTCCCTAGAGGATGCCCTAGCGGAAAACCTATATTTCCTATAAAAAGGGGAGCAACTTCATCGTGGGGGATGACACCTTCCTCCCTCACAACCTACATCATGAAAGCCCCTACCACTTCCAGACGCCTCACCCGTAAATAGAGGATCTCAACTACAGGCTGTCCAGGGCACAGGTGGGTGGTGGACAACGGCCTTTGGCCATCCGAATCCTGGCCCAAAAGGTTCCCAGGTACTTCTCACCACCATGTCAAGCTTTGCCCACAGACTCGTGGAGGACCATCGTGGAAGCTTGCTGCATCCTGCCACAATCTCATGTGCAAACCGCCTACGTTCAGTGTAACCGGACAGGCTGTGGACCGTCAGCAAGGCAAATGGGACATGGAGCCTGGTGAATGGAGCAGGGCGAACCTGATAGACACTGAGGATGTGCCAAAGCCCCAACAGAGCCTCACATGAAGGGAAGAAGCAGCAACAACCTACCTGAAGATGCCTGTGCACCTCCCCACTGGAAGCAGCGGAGTAACAAGACAGGATGGTAGAAATGCTTAATGGATGCTTTCGCTTCAGCCTGTCTCATCAACAAACGGATGAGATTGGGCGCATGTATGTTGGGTGGGCTACAATGAAGAGGGCATTTAAATTAAAGAGTTGTGTTTATGTTTGACATGTGTTGATGATTGAATTACATTATTATTGATATAAAGGGCCATAAGTGTGGCACCTGGGAGGGTGGAACCATACCAGTCCCACATGCCTTGCACTGGAGGTTTAATCTGTCCACAGCTATTTAAAAAAAACGCGACATCCCAAATTGTATCACTGCTCATTCCTGAGGCATCCCCTGCCCACCCCACTGAATATCTTAATCCATCCCACAAGCATGAAAGGCTTAAACCATTTCTAAAAGTTTTTCAACCAAGACTTATTAAAAAAAAGAAAATGAAGCAAGTGTGTGAAATCATAAATAGACTTTAATTAACACAAGCTATAAAACAAAAATGAAGTCCTCCTGGCACTCCTCTTTGGTCGCTCATCTTCAGGGGTGAAGGGGTCCAGGTGCTGTGGAGTGGCCTGTGCTGGAGTGCTTGTTATCAGCTCCTCCAGAAAGCAGAAGCGCCAGAAGCGCCAGCCCCAGAAGAGCGAGCCCCGTGCTGCAGAATCCCCAGGAGAATCAAGTGAGGGCCAGGGGGCGGGAATGGTAGCCCTGTCCCTCTTGCCAGGGCTGGCAGCAAGATGGCTTTGAGGCTTGGGCCCTGTGCTTCCACATGGTTGTTGCGGTTCGCTGCTTGGCAGGGAGGCTGGCAGGAACCAAGGCTGGCAGAAAGGCTGGCAAGGGAGGCAGGCACCAAGGCTGGCAAGGCAGGCAGGCACCAAGGCTGGCAGGCAGGACAGACAGCAAGGGCTGGCAGAAGGTGGCAGGGAACGGCTGGCAAGGCCAGGGCAGGCACAAGGCTGGCAGGAAGGCTGGCACCAAGGCAGGACCCAAGGCTTGGCAGGCAGACATGAACCAAGGCTGGCAGGAAAGGCAGGCAGCAAGGCTGGGCAGGGAGACTGGCAGCAAGGCCTGGCAGGGAGGGCTGGCATGCAAGGCTTCCAAGGCCAGACATGCAGGCAGGGCAAGCAAGGCAGCCCAATCCCGTCCGGCAGACAGGTCTTTTTCTGAATGGCGACCTTGCTTCCGAGCTGCCTTCGTTATATCCGCGGGGCTGACGCCAAATGCATCCTCCCTGCAAAATGCGCAATTAACGCCAGGCATCCATATAGGTCTTCCTGTGCATGCCGCTGTGCATTCTGCTCTGCATCCGCTTCATCCACTGGTGCATCGCTCTGCAATCCGCTATATCATTCCGCGTCCGCTTTGCTCAGGCCCCCCGGCAACCGCTGCGGATGCCGCCATTCCACTCCATCCCACTTCAATCCACTGGGCTCCGTTCCGCATCCACTCTGTATCCGCCCTGCGTTCCTCCCGCGTCCGTGGGTTATCCGCTTCTGTTTTATGCCAAAATTTTGCCCCTTTTGAGAAAGCGGATACAATGGATGGAACATTTTGCTCGTCCGCTGTGTCCTTTTTGCATCCGTTGGGCGGTGTGACATGGGCTTAAACTTTTGATTCAAAGCAAAATGAGGTTGCATGCTTGTATTTCCTGTGCTACTTGTCTTATTTTAAGACATACCCTTTCTCTTCCTCTCTCCCTCCCTCCCTCCGTCAAATTATGCATTCCTTAAAAACAGATTCAAACTAAACACGTACCAAAAAAACCCAAAAAGAACAACTCCAATAGCCTCCTTTCCAACTGGCAAATTTTATTAAAAGACATCAGGAGCTGCAGTTCATTTCAGCAACTACCCCTCACAAAAGCACATCTGTTTTAATAACATTGGTTAAATGGGAAAGATGCTTTCGGACTGTTGTGTGTGTGCACAGTACTATATGCTAACACACAGCTTTGCTCATTCAAAGTCTGCACCTCTATTCCAAAACCACCAGTAAATTAAACAGCTGAAGACCAAGGAATCAACTGTCTCCACGCCACATTCATAGAATGGATTTTAAAGTGTTTGTTTCCGGAAGCAAAGCAAATCTGGTTTGTTACAGGTACACACACCATTCTCCCTTTGCAAACACATTCTCCTTCACACAAGTCATATCTTGTTTCTCCTTCCATCCTTGCTGGAACTGAATGACAAGTTCCTTCTTTCTCCTTGTGTTTGTGTGTTTGTGTTTCCTTCTCCTGCTCACTTCCAAATCCTGAAATACAATTTCTTCTTTCTGCTATTAGCAGCTTAGGATCTGACTACCTATGTCCTAGGAGTGATACTTAAGAGGGGAAGGTGTGTGTGTATAGCAGAAATAGACAGACAATATATTATGATACGGAGTCAAGATTCTTTTATGTCTCCCTTGGCTTCCCTGTTTTTCTGCCCCCTGCCTCTCCCACTCCCCCCCCCAAAAAAAAGATAAATAGTCTTTGAAAGGACAAGCAGTTTTGATTAGCATTTAAAATGTTGTCAATTTTTAATGAAACTATAACCTCCAACCATAGGCTCCATGCAAACTGGAAGCGAGGTTGTGGAGTGCATGCTAATGGGCTTGGCATGTTTTCCTCTCCCTGCCCTTCAGTGAACTTCCTTGTCATTAATTTGTGATGTCAGTCCACATTAGGAGGTCTCGGAAGCCAAAACTAGGGGAATAAAGAATCAACACGAACCATCCACAGTTAGAAAGATAACTGTTTTCCAGCTGCTTTATTGTAATTTGCTCTGTTTGGAAGGCATAAAGGGTTAGTATGTCCTTTATAATGCTTTGGTAAGACCACATTTGTAATATTGCATCCAGTTTTGGTCATAATAATACAATAAATGGGGTTGAGACTTCAGAAAGAGCGCAGAGAACAGCAACAAAGATGATTAGGGGACTAGAACAAGGGTCTTCAAACTTGACAGCTTTAAGACTTGTGGACTTCAACTCCCAGAATTCCTCCTCCGGTTATGTTAGCTCAGGAATTCTGGGAGTTGAAGTCCACAAGTCTTAAACTTGCCGAGTTTGAAGACCCTTGGACTACAGGCTAAAAGAAATGAAGAATGGTTGCAGGAATTGGGTATATCTACTTCAGTGAAAAGAAGGATTAGGGGTGGTTTGATAGCAGTGTTCCAGTATTTGAGGGGCTACCACAAAGAAGAGGGGGTCAGCCTGTTCTCCAAAGCACCAGAAGGCAGGACAATAAGCAAGAGATGGAAACCAACCAAGGAGAGAACCAGCCTACAATTGAGGAGACAGTGGAGCAACTTGACTACAGAAGCTGTGGGTGCTCCATCACTGGAAGTTTTGAAGAAATGCTAGGACAACCATTGGGCAAGAGGTTGGAGGAGGAGGAGGAGGAGGAGGAAGGAGAAGAGCAACAACCACCACTTTTCAATTACAACAAGAAAGGAAGATAAAAGTATTGTGATTTCTGTGTTTGCACATGAGAATTATTTGTTCCTGTAGCAAGTTATTTTATTTTATAAAGCAAACACTTTAATATCCATGCCATGAATGTGGTTTCAGGACAGTTGTTTGTTTGGCTGCTTAATTTATTTGTGGTTTTGTTCTTTCTACATAGAGGTATGGACAGGACAGAAAACAAACTTTGCATGGTGGATCTGGACTTTTTTTCCACCACAACTTCCATGCATTCATCTGACAGGTCAAAGAAGAAGAGACCAGGTGCTTAACAGGATAGCCTAATAATAGAGTTGGAAGAAACCTTGGAGGTCTTCTAGTCTAATCCCTGCTTAAGCAGAAACCCTAGACCAGTGGTGATTAATCTTTTTTGCACTGAATGCTGAAACAGGAGCACACATGTGCTGAAAAGGCATCAAGTGCTGAAATGCATGTGCCAGAAACTGGAAGAGCAGCTCCCAGCAAACGCATGTGCACTGGCCATCTTGTCTTCTGACTCCTAACACACACATGTGTGTGAAGACCAGCAGTTTCTAATGCACATGTGTGCACCAGTTAGCTGGTCCTCATGTGCGCATGTGTGTTAGAAACTGGAAGACTAGGTGGCCAGCATGCATGCATGCGCCAGGAGCTTCTCTTCCTATTTCCGGTACTCCCATGTGCACAAAAAATACCTGGCTGGCATGGATGTGCATGAGCCAAAAGATCAATGGGTGACAGTTAGTGTGCCCTTTAGAAATGGTTCTGCGTGCCACTTCCAGCACATGTGACATAGGTTCTGTCAGAGTATTTTGCAGCACATCTGACCAGAACCCAAGTAAATAATTCTGCAGGGTTCATTTATATAAGAAACTTCTTTATATACAATACCATTCAGCAGGAGCCAGCATACAAAATCAGGAACACAGAAGCAATATTCTCAGAAGCAAACTGTCACTTATGGCCTCTGTCATGCCTCTGGTGGAAATTGACTCCAAGGGAGAAGAGGAACAGCCAACAGGGAGTGGAAGTGTGGCTCTGGAGGTTGGGGAGGAGGCTGGGGAAGGGCAGGGGCTGGCTGGGCAGTTGGAGGAGGACCCAGGTCCATCCCCTCTCCATCCTCGGGCACGCAAGGAGGAGAGGACCAGGGAGAGACGTGGTTTACTCAGGAGGAGAGGGCCTTGATCCTCTTCATGGGATGCAGGTATGAGAACTGCATAAGAATTTGGACCTGCAATCTGGCAAACGCTAGAGAAAAAGTGTGTTTTATTTTTGTTAGAAGTTATCTTGGTTGGCGTCCTTCCAACAGACTGTGCCTTATTATCTCCTTGAATTTGGTAAATATTTCTCCTGTTCTGTTGTGGAAATTTCATCACTGTAGTTTGTTTGGTTTTTATTTTCACCTCTATCTGCTCATTAAATCTGGACTGTATTGCTTTCTTTTGAAGACTATTTTTGAGTATGTTTTATCTCCAACTGAGAATTATTGAACAGTGGGGCNGCTTTCTTTTGAAGACTATTTTTGAGTATGTTTTATCTCCAACTGAGAATTATTGAACAGTGGGGCCAAGTTGGAGGTATTAAAGGACTTTTTTTTGTGTTCTGGATTTTGTTACGTTTGTGTTATACTCTGAGTCATCACAGCCTCATTCAACAAATACTATATTTCAGTTATCAAACAGTCCTCATTCGCTGACCTGTTACCATGTCTAATCCAAACAGTCCCCATTGGCTGACCTGTTACCATGTCTATTCCAGATCATAATTACTTATATACTTACAAGTTCATCATCATGACCCTATACTATTTCATACAAATGATTTTCCAATCGCTTCTTAAAAACCTCCAGTGTTCAGGCATCCACCAAGGACCCCACAGTTCAAACTTGAGCTCAGAATATTCTCTTCTGCCAGTATCACATATTCATGCTTGTCATCTAATTTTCATTTTGCAAACCAAGCACATTCCTCTTCTGAAATCCGCATATTCTAAATTTTGTGATGTAGTTCTCTGATTAAAAGAAGAAGAGAAAAGCAGGCTACGGAGAAAGTTCACATATGCAATTATCTGTGAAAATAATGTACCAAAACTTGATCTCTTAGAGAAAATGGTTTGCAGTCATCCCTATGGTCTCTCATTATTTGTGAAATTAAAGTCTAAAATGTCTCATTAGAGAAAATTGTTGGTAAAAAATGTGAATAGAACTTTTGTCTAGTATGAACAAAAATGTGTTTATCAGTGGGTAAATGTACTGTACATTAAAAGGAAATATGCATACTAATATCAGCTTGTCTAAACAAAAAACACAAAAAATGTGAATACAATGAAATAAACATGTGATAACATAAAGAATAAAATATAAATGTCTCCATCATTATTCTGTACCAGAACAGAGAATTTCTGATCACTATTCCCTCAAATTTTGTACTAACCCAAATTAGGCAGCTGTTATGGGTATGAAATGCAATCATTCCCCTTAAAATATGTACATCACAATTAGAGTTATACCAAAGATCACAACTTTTCCTTGAATAAAAAAAAACAAAACATGAATATCTGTGAAGAAAGAGAGAAAGAAAGCTGAGGAGAAAGAAAGAAGGAAGGAAGGATGGAAGGAAGGAAAGAAGGAAGGAAGGCAGGAGATGAAATAAATAAAGAGAAAGAAAGAAAGAAAGAAAGAAAGAAAGAAAGAAAGAAAGAAAGAAAGAAAGAAAGAAAGAGAAAGAAAGAAAGAAAGAAAGAAAGAAAGAAAGAAAGAAAGAAAGAAAGAAAGAAAGAAAGAAAGAAAGACGGAAGGAAAAGAGAAAAGGCAGGAAGGCAGGAGATGAAAAAAAGAAAAAAAGGAACGAGAGGAGGGAAGGAAGAGGGAAGGAAGGAAGGAGAGGAAAGTAAGTTAGAAGGAAGGAAGGAAAAAAGGAATGAAGGATAGAAGATAAGAAAGAGAGTCAGAAAAGAAAGAAAGAAAAATAGGAAGGAAAAAAGCAAGAAGAGGAGAGGAGAAAGGAAGGAAGGCAGATAAGAGAGGAAAGAAAGAAAGATAAGGGAAGGAAAGGAAAGGAGGAAGGAAAGGAAAGGAAAGAAAGAGGAAGGAAGGAAGGTTTCTGTAGAGTAAAAAGTTTGGTGACATTATTGTTTCCAAGTTCCTTCCAACTTTCAAACTTCAGAAGAAAGTGGATTTTGCATTTGCACTAAACCCTAACAGCAGTCACTATAATGTGTATCAAGCCCATCCCATTCTAGACACCTGACTTGAATTTAGAATTGTGCTACCAGAATCACCCAAAAAACCAAAAAAGAGTCCTGGATGGGCAAGAATCAAAGCTGAATTTGCTTTAATTGTAATAAACATTAATCAAAGCCAAATCTTGCTAACAAGGTTCTTTTCCAGGCATGTATTTAATCATTTGTCCCTTTTGTTGTTGTGTAAAAAATTACAATTAAGCAATAATTTCTGGAGGTCTCTAGAAGCTGCCCCAAAGTCTGTGGTGAGTTGGAGGCGGTGCCAAGCATTTAGTGGAATAATTCTGCATGACACTTGAAGACTTTGAGGGAGAAAGTAACACAAGAACAAATACAGCAAATTCAAATGTGGGAACTCCATTTTTTTTTTAAATTACCAGGAAGTCAGAACACTTAAAGCAGATCAGTGTTTTATGCTGTTTTTTTGGCTATGCTGGAAGAATACATTTGAATTATACATTTGAATTGTCTGCATTTGTAACTGAGTTAAAGGCATACATTTATTCCTTTTTTAAAAAAGTAACATCATTTTTGTTGGTTTGTTGAAAATATTCATTCTATTCCTTCCCAACCAAGATGATTTCCATTTAAATATAAATTAAAATATAAATTAAATAGGAAGAGAGAGATACATAGAGAGAGAAAGAGAGAGAAAGAGAGAGAGAGAAAGAGAGAGAAAGAAAGAGAGAGAAAGAAAGAAAGAAAGAAAGAAAGAAAGAAAGAAAGAGTCAGGCAGTGCTCCATTCAAAATCCAAGAAAGAAATACTTAGACTCTTTAAAGTTAGAGAAAAGTTATCTTTTACTGAAAGTGAAGTGGTAGCAAACCAGAGAATTTCTGAATCTGAGAAATTAGGCGTGCAATTCACATATACAAATGTGATGGAAATGTTCCCACCTCCAATAGTTCAGATGACACTTCCAATTAGAAGTTGTGAATATGATCATGTGGGCATCTTCAGGTGATGATGTAGGCCTCTGTCCGTTGACCTTGGCATATTTGATTAATGGGTTGCGCAGAGAAAAGAAAGCAAAGCGAAGAAATAGAAACCTAACTCGATGTATGCTTCCCCCCCCCCATTTCACAAAAAGAAATGTAAACACCTCCAGCTCACTTCCCAGACTTATCCCTTCTTCCCCTGCCCCCCGTTTTTTATGACAGCCGAAAGATGCAAGCGATAGTAGAAGAATCTTGAAGGCTGATATTCAGCCCTCCTAGAAAAAGGAAAACTATCAGTTCCTAGAAGTAGAGAGAGGAGAAAATATAAAGACAATTATTAATCATTAAACAATTACAAAAGAATACACTCCTAGGGCTTATCAGGATACTTGGAACGAAATGCTTGACCAACTTAGGGGCTTTAACGTTGGTTTCATTAACCCATTCGGCTTGTGAAGAAGGGAAATGTTCCAGGCTACAAGATACTGGAGTCGACCCCTCCATTTGCGAGAGTCCAGAATTTATTTGACTTCAAAATGTTGTTCACCCTTCAATCAGTATTGGTATGAGGGGGTCAGCTGGATGGGTCTTTAAATCAGAAGTATGTTCAAGTTTTTAACAAACTACATGGAACACCGGAATGAATTCGTCAAAGAAGAGTTTTTAGGTAAATTCAGCTGGATTGTCACAGGATTTATAATCCGTTCAATCGTGAATAGGAACAACATATATAGGACCAAGCTTTCTTTGACTTTGAGTGGTTTGCAGGTATCTGGTGGACAGGAAAACTTTGTCGGCCTACTTTTAGATAATTTTTCTGTGAGATCTATTTCTTGTCTGCAAACTTCTTATGGAGCTTGATGGGCCTCAACCTAATGCTTTGCGTGTTTACTGGCTCAGTTAAGTTGGAAGTGTGAGTTATCCCATTCATCCAAGCAATGGATGTTAGTCCTTTCATGAGGTAAGTTCAGGTAATGGGTACAAAAATCTTGTCCCGAAGCTACTTTTAAATGGAGTAAAATTCCAGTGGCTTCTATGTACGGCATTGTTATATGCTCACTTCGGCAAAATGTAAGTAATTCGGACGCAGTTACTCATGTTGGATAATTTATGTTAACATTTAGATACTGTTCTAACACTGGTGATTAGTCCTCTCACAGGCCCCATTGGCTTGGGGGTGGGTGGGCGGAGCTTAAGCCCTGGGCGGAGCCTATCAACTTCAGGAACTCTTTACCAAAAATTTTGAGGTAAATTGGAACCCCTCTGTCAGAGATTATGCGGTTCCGGAACGCCATGTAACCTATAGATATGTGAAATAAATAATGTTTAGCATAGCGTCTTAGCAGATGGAATCTTGGAACAAGGTTATGCAATGTAACTTGTTTGGAAAACAAATCAATTACTACCCAGATAACCCATTGTTTCCACTGCTTTCGGGTATTCTACTCTATAAAGTCCAAAGAGATTTCCTTCCAGGGGGCTGTTGTCTAGCTACATTTTGTAATAACCCTACTGGCTGTTAGCAGGAGGTCTCTTTGCCGAAGCAACAAATTGGTCAGCTAGCTACATAAGCTTCTTTAAAGTAGGCCACCAGAATTGCCTCTTAACCAGGTGTAAAGTTTTCTCAAATCCAAAGTGACCAGCTGCTTTAGAATCATGAGCTTGTTGTAGTTATTTGGCCCCTCAGCACCTGTGGCACATACAACTTGGTCCCCACCCGAGCCAAATCATCTCTAACTGTGTATTGTCATTTGAATGAGCCAGGAACCAATCATCCAGTTTTAAAGTCTTTTTAGTTGTTCGGTTTAGGTCATTCGATAAATCCACTTCTTGTTTTCTTCTTTTGGGCTCTGGTGATCAACTGGGGCAGCTAGATGTTTGGTCGAAACAGTTGGACTTATCACCTCCTGGCACATAGTATTATATTGGGGTAAGTCTAGAAAGAGTATCTGCCATGAAGTTCTTCCCCCTAGAACGTACTTCAAGTGAGAAATTGAACCGCTTGAAAATACTGGGCCAACGAACTTGTTTAGGGGACAGCTTTGGAGGCGTTTTTAAGGCTTTCCAAATTTTTATGATCAGTCCATACCTCAAATGGATGTTTTAGCTTCTTCCAGGAATGTCTCCAGATCAGTAAGGCCCAACGAACTGCAAAAGCTTTTTTCCCAGACGGCCCACCTCTCGCTTGGTTTTCAGACAGTTTACGGGAGGTATATGCACAAGTTGCTGTAAGGTCCCTTTCTCGTTGATTTGAAGTAACACGCCGCTTCCAACGGCCACATCACTTGCATCGGCTTTGAATCATGAAAAGGAGCCTCCATATCCGGATGCCTTTAAGCAATGGTTCTGCAGCAAACAGTTCGTTTTAGCTTTTCAAAACTCCATGGACCACTTCCAACCCACATGGTCCACTCCATGGACCACTCCAAACGCGCGCTTGATTGCGGCTTGGCTTCACCTCCCCTTTTGTTTTAAGAGATTTGTGATGGGCATTTGCTATCTTAGCAAATGTCGGGATAAATTGCCGGTAAAAATTTGCAAATCCCAAGAAGCTTGAAGTTGTTTTCTGGTACGTTGGTGGAGCCCATTCCAAATACGGCATGCACTTTCTCTGGATTCCATTTCTATGCCCTCAGATGAAATGCGATATCCCAAATAGTCAATTTTCTCTTGATGGAATTCACACTTGGATAGTTTAGCATACAACTTAGCAGGCACACAGTTTCTGTAGAACCGACTGCAACCAGTTTCACATGTTCAATCCAGAGATTTCCATTTAGTATAAGGATGTCATCAAGATAAAAACCAGAACCCCTTTGTATAAATGGTTCATTGTAATTACCTGATTGATCATCTGCATGAATTACAGCTGAGGGCCCCTTGTAAACCAAATTAGGAAAACGTTGAAAATAAGTGGACAAAGCAACGCCATTCGGGTCATTAAAAGCGTCTTCCACTCATCCCCTCCTTAATTTCGAATTTGGTAGTTATGCTTCTCTCAAATACACAATTCAAATCTACTTGGCTTAGTGGACAACTATGTCCGTTCATCAAGGAAAGGGTACATGTTTTCCATGGAAATGGCGTCAGAATTTTTGTTAGTCACCACCAAGCTTTGGGAACTCTATCTTTCTCTTTCAGCGGAATCAACTACCGGGCCGTACCTGGGGCCTAGCAGGTTGAAATGAAACCACGTCCAATTTTTTATCTTATAAACAATCTTAGCTTTCCTCCAATTCGGTGGTGTTCATTTGAGTACACTATCGTGGTTTCAAGGAGATTCACCGCCAGGCAAAATTTCAATAGCACAGTCTGTTTGCGGTGAGGTGGAAGCTCATCCGAGCCCTTCTCACTGAACACTTCTTTAAATCCATACTCTTTGGGGATTTTCTTTCCCCGCCTTCATGGGTCAGTACTGTGGAAGCTAGTTTCATCGGTTATCTGGAGCTCGGCTGAAGATCTCCCCTCTTTCCGGTCGTCGCTGCTTGATGGCGTTGCACACAACCCTTCTCCAGTTTAAACCTGGGGGTTTCCACTTCCGGAAAGCGGGCAATCCCTAGTATTATGGTTGCTCCATTCCCAGGTGCCACAATTTAAATGCAGAGTTCATCATCATGCTGCTCCATGGATCATTTCTATAGGTTCCATGATAAAATGTGCAGGGCAACCTCCAGCCACTGATGCATCTAATTGGCAAAGAAATGGGCACTTCAAAGGTTTTAGTTTATTAGCCCCCATTTTTCTTCCGATCTACTTCCGTTGTGATTTACCAATCCTTGTGCACACCCAGAATCTAACAGGGCTAGCATTTCCGCTTCACCCCTGAATTGGGTATCTCAACTTCACGGGAATGGTCATAGGGCCCACGCTTGGACTTACCAGGAAAGTCGTCTTCTGAGTCGAAATCGTCGCCCTTAGGGGTAACTGGTATCTGATTCCTGCTCCTGCGGGAGGGGCTGACCTCTGCCAATCTCTTCGACTTTGCGAGGCTTCGCGTGGTATTTGGTCAGGTTTCTTCACCTTCTTTTGTGCCCCCTTTGGTTCCATCTGACGGAAAGAAAGAAAGAAAGAAAGAAAGAAAGAAAGAAAGAAAGAAAGAAAGAAAGAAAGAAAGATAGAAAGATAGAAAGAAAATGAGAGGAGGGGGAGGAAGGAAGACAGTTTGTATGCAAGCTGAGTTTGAGTTGTTCATTTATTTATTTTTTAACAAATTAACATCCTTTTTATTTATTTGTTCTACATATTCTTCCTATTCCTTCCCAGCTTGTTCCTTTTAAAAAGAAAGAAAGAAAGAAAGAAAGAAAGAAAGAAAGAAAGAAAGAAAGAAAGAAAGAGGAAGGGAGGGAGGGAGAATAGGAAGGAAGAAAGAGGGAGGGAGAATAGGAAGGAAAGAAAGGGAAGGGAGAAGGAGGAAGGAAGAAAGGGAAGGAAGGAAACAATGTAGGAAAGAGGGAGGGAGGGAAATAGGAAGGGAAGGAGGAGGAAAGGAAGGAAGAGAAAAGGGAGGGAGGGTAGGGAGGGAAGAAGGGGTTAGGAAAGAAGGAGGGAAAAAAGGAAGAGAAAGGGAGGAAGGGATGAAGGGAAGGAAGAAGGAAAGAAAGAGAAAGAAAAAGAAAGAAAGAAGAAAGAAAAAAAGAAAGAAAGAAAGAAAGAAAGAAAGAAGGAAAGAAAGAAAAAGAAAAAAGAAAATCATGAATTTTGATCATCCTCATATTACCCTTCCAAATCTTGGACCACATCATAAATATTTCCAAGGTGAAATCCAAGTGGAATCTTCTTTTAACCAAGAGAAATTTGCTGCCATAGATACCAGAAACACAAGCTTTGTATCATAAGCACCAACTTTAGTTCTGTTTGGTTCTGTCATTTATCCCCAAACAATAACTATAAACATGTATGGCACCGAGGCAAATGTACGGTATACGCATTCCTTGAATAAATTGCCATCATGCATATTTTGCGAGACAGGGTTGAAATGCAATCAACCCTGCAGTTGGTTGGCAGGGTACATCAGCATGTTAGGTGAGGGGGAAGAAATATATAATTCAGTGTCTAGCTGAAACTCTAGAGATTGGATCTGTGCAAGGATATATTTAATATATAACATTAGACATAACTCAGTTTGCATACCCTCATAGAATGAATGAAGTGTGAAGAGTTCAGTCCAGGACTCCTTTTCCATCTTGATAAAGACATACATTTTCAGCATCCTGACATCAAAGCAACTCCTCTTAAGTGAAAAACAGAATAATAGAGTTGGAAGGGAATTTAGAGTCTTCTAATCCAGTCACCCTGCTCAAGCGGGAAAATCCATGCCATTTCAGACAAAAGTGCCATTCTAACTTAATGTCATTAAATGAACTTGTCAGAGTATATTCATGAACTGGAATAGAGCATGGCAACAAGGTCAGCCAATGAATAGGCAAAGCAACTAAGTCAACCAATGAGGACTGTTTGGAAACTGCAACTGGAAGTAGCCTAAGGGTGGGTCTATATTAAGCTCTGAAACTATGTAAAGCTCTGAGTCTGTTTATTGAAAATGAAACTGTTTCTCTCCTCTACTGTGTGTCTTGACTGCCTGCTGAACTAAAGTGAAACTGATGTCTGTTTCTGAGTTCCTGAGTTGCTGTTCTGCTCTGAACCTGTAATATATCTGCTTCTGTTTGAGTTTCCTCCATGTTGGAGAAATCTACAACTGGTATTGTAAATTTTACTTTATGTGTTTATAAAGAAGTTAAATGAAATCTCAGTCATCTGTGTTTACTTTTCTGGTGCTGAATTTACACTGCAAAACTCTGAACAGAACTGTTGTAAATTGGAGTCTACCTGAATACCCATGACAATCTTCACACTTTCAACCAAGTATTCACCTTAAATGAGGCCTTCAAAAAGATTTGAATATTTGGTGAAATTATGGCTATGTGTGCATCCACTTCATCAAAATCTAAATTTTGCATCCAATGGCAAACTGGAACCTCTTCTTTTCACAGAAAAGGAATTGAACCACAAGTGATTCGTTGGTGTTCTTGCATGCCCTGTAAAAGGCAACTTTGTCTTAATGAACTGTTTCCCATTGTGATTAGACAGATAGACAGATTTCAAATTGCAAAGGTGGGGGAGAGAAAGAGGGAGGGAGGGAGGAAGGAACAGAGGAGAAAGAGGAGGAGAAAGAAGGAGAAGGAGGGGAGGAGGAAGAGGAGAGAAAGAAAAAGAACTAAATAAATAAGAAAAAATAAATAGAGAAATAGAAGAGGAAGAGGAAGAAGGGAAGAAAGGAGAGAGAACAAGATAAATAAATAAGAAAGGAAGAAAGGAAGGGAGGAAGGAGAGAGAGAGAGAAAGAAAGATAGAGAAAGGAAGGAAGGAGGACGGGAGGGAAAGAATATAAAGTAAAATGAGTTCATCTCTGTATTTAAGGTTACTGTAAGCATTTACAAAATAACACCACTATTTTGAATCCATTGCTGGCACCTTAGTCTCTTTTAATATAAAGTTTATGAAACCCATGAAAGATTATCCCTGAACTCATTATTTAAAAGTTGAGAACATAGATCATGTCTAAGTGACTATCATTCCTTGTGAACTTTCCAC
>BHFT01039797.1:0-31452 GCA_004320025.1 Laticauda laticaudata | reverse complement strand
ACTGTAACTGTGATTTATGGGAAGGTAGGAAGACACACTCCATAGTGTGCTCGTCACTCTGTGGTCGGTACGTGCGTCCTGCGAGTGTTGCTCGTCTCTGACTACCGTGCTCGGCCTTCGAGGAGTGTTGTTTTAGCTCATCGTAACCTGTCACTCCGCTCGCCCTCCTACGTGGTAACGCTCGACTGGTCCTGCTGGTGCTGGCTGCTGCTGAGTATGATGAATGATCCTGCTGGTGATGGCTTCTGCTGGGCTTGACTGGCTGGCATGATGAAATGCTAGGATAGATGATGATGATCTCTGAGTCTGCTGCTGCGCTGAATGATGATCGATTAGTACGGTTAGGTTCAAATGGTTAGATGCCTGCTGGTGTGATGATTGATAATGATGGAGTGATGTATGATTTAATGGATTTATAATCGAATAACCACTCTGCAATGGACTTGTCTAGCTAATGCTTCTTTTTGCTTCGAGAACTTCTCTTAGCTGATGATGTATGGAGGAACTAGCTGGTGCTGGAGGGTTGCTTCTCCATCATGGGCTGCTTGCTGGTGATTGGATGATGGCAAACCTGCTGTATATCCTGAGCTCTCGAGCCTGATCGATGATGATGGGGCCTGCACTGGTGCTCAGCGCTTGGCGTGACTGATGATTGATTGATCTTGAGTATGATCCAGAACATGGTGTGATGAAGATTGAGATCGATGAATGAATGAGGAATCCTGCTAGGCCTAGAGTTGACTGGCAGAGTGAGGGTGTGGTGAGGGAGATGACGTGGAGGCAGCCTCCACGTAAACCAAAAATAGGGAGACCACCTCGTCGTGAGGAGGCCGTCATCTGGAGTTCCATGCAAGGAGAAGGAGGTGTAACTAGGCGAACAACTCAAACGGGTTGAGGAGAAGGAGCAATATCTCTCATATATGGGGTGGAGAGATTGAATATTGGGTACGAGGTCTATGAGCATTGTGCTGAGTAGTGGCTGAGCCTCAGAGGGAGGATGTCTATCTGGGGACGGAAGAGACACCACAAGCGGCTGTACAGAGAAGAACGGAGAATAACCAAAACTAAGCAGGGCTGACATTCGCGCGCAGAAGAGGTATAGTGAGCAGAGAGTATGTGGCTAGCACCATGTTTAGAGGAGAGCGTGCGGACCATTGGCACAGTGAAAAGCACATGCTACACCTGGTAGCGGGAAAGCACTCATAAGCACACTGAAGGCACAATGAACTGGCCAGGCAGCCACAAGTCTGGAAAGACAGAATTGGACAAGAGAGGCTAATAGACGGCACAAGAGCCAGGTGCAAGCTTCCTGGAAGAGATTGTATGATTTTACCAACACACCGAACGGAGCACACCACGCAACTCTCGACTACCAGCTTCTAATCTCTAACACCTTCCGGTGGCGGGATAGAGCATTGAAGGCTCAAGTATCCTCTTCCAGTCGAGAGTGCAGTTCCTGTCTCCAGGGGTTCTGTATGGAAAGCATGGAGCCATGGCGGAGACCCCGCGGACAAGTTCTCGTGGTGTAACCGCGGTAGTAGGGCGTGGAAGCGGAGCCGCTCCTGATGGATTAGAGGTGGGAACTAAAGAGAAGGCGAGAAGACTGGATTGCGAAAGATAGTCTAGTCCAATTACCATCTAGGCCTTTCTCCCTACTTTTTGCATCACACAACACCCTCAGATCCATACCTCCACAGAAAGGCAGAGAGCCAAACCGCAGGAGGGGCAAGGAAGCCACACTGTCCTGTCAGGAGATCAGGGACAGGCACCAATCCGGACCAGCATTAGATAACTTCGCTCTATATCCAGCTGTTGTCCTACAGCAGGACACTCCTGCATTTCTGGCCGAAAAAACCCGGCAGCTCTTTTCTCTATCACCTCCCTATGTCCCCAATTCAGTCACGGCGGCCTCGTGGACTTAGGCGACAACCCAGTAATCCAAGGTGGTGATGGGCTCACCGGAATCACCGAGCGAACCTGCTTAGTACAAGCAACCCTTACCTAGACCACAGAGAACCTACTCCCATCTGGAACCCAATTGCAAAGTTCCAGGTACATTGAGCTCACATCCCAACCCCAGGTATTATATGTCCTCCCCATATTCCAAAGAGAGATGCTTCTCCCTACAGAAAATTGGGGCCGCCACCTACGCAGTTGTGCTTATCGCGCTACCTAGGAGGTAGTCCCAGCAGCACCAGGCCAGCAGCCCTTCCCAGTACCAGGCACTGAGTGCTCGGGCAACGACTATTGCCAGCCCCTTTTTACATTAATTGCAAAACCCTTAAATATCTATATGATTCCACTGAATGCCACCAAAACTCTGAATGCAGATGCCGCCACGGCCAATGATGCCTTAACAAGAAAGAGCAATGCCACCCACGCAACTTACGAGAGTAGCCACCTCAACGGTCCAGTCCTGCACATCCAACAGTACTGCAGACGGCAGGACAGTCCCCAACTACACTTGCTCATTCGCTACTCACCAGGCGCCAACAGCCAAGCCTGGCCTCAGGTACATCTGAATCGGCGTTGGGTACTAACAATTCCTGGGGCTGGCACACCAACATGGCATGGGAGAGGAGAAGGAGCTCATAAGCATACAAATCGTGGGCTCGAAGTCTAAAGCGTGTAACGGCGATAAGAAGTATGGCAAGCTTTTCACCATCACACAAGCACACACTGCGATCACCCTATCGCTATTGTCCTCAGTGCAGGAGTGCAGGCACCTCCGAAGTTGGTTGGCTGCCTGTCCAGACACAGCACTCCAAGCAGCCAGCCCCCTCCACAGCTACTGGAACGCCTTCACACCCTGAGGACTGGGACACTACGAGCTGAGCCAAGAGGAGTGCCAGCCAGACTGAGAAGAACTTGAGGCTCGCACGTACCGTGTGGACTTACATTGTGGAGCAGCTCCCTTGAACCTTGGTTCATTTTTTCGGTGTTTAATGTTCAAAGCTTTGTTGTCTAATCAAGTCTATCGTTGATGCATTTCACACACTTGCTTCATTTTTCTTTCTTAATATATAATAATAAAAAGTTCCTTGGCCTGAGGGAACTGTTAGAGATTGGTTTAAGCCTTTCATGCTCTGTGGGATGGTTAAGAATAGAAGTGAAAGGTGCAGGGATAAACTGGTGTGGGATGGGCCAGGGATACTCGTGGATGGCTAGGGACTATCTTTGGAATGGGTAATAGCTGTGGATTAGGATAAAACCTCCCAGTGCAAAGCATGAGTGGACTGTATTGGTTCCACCCTCCGCCAAAGAGCCGCAGCCGCCGATGGTGAGGGTCCTCTCCCTTTTTATTTCTGTCCAAATGCCACCTATAATGGTGACATGAAACATACAACATCCACACATGTCAACACAAACACAACTCATTTATTAAAACGCCGCCTGCATCTTGTGT
Organism: Laticauda laticaudata; assembly: GCA_004320025.1. Taxonomy (NCBI): domain Eukaryota; kingdom Metazoa; phylum Chordata; class Lepidosauria; order Squamata; family Elapidae; genus Laticauda; species Laticauda laticaudata. The sequence goes on along the minus strand of BHFT01039797.1, from coordinate 28,046 downwards.
GGGGCCGCAAGTCAACATACATGGAAGCAAAATCATTCTCAATCAAGTGTGGATAGCACGACGAGGCTGAATGGAAGCATCATTAAGCCCCCATACGTCATAACCACTGTCTTTGCCCCACTCTGGATGTGCGGCTCCCACGCTCCAGCTGGGGAGCTGCAGTCAGTGTTTTGGAGGTTGGGCGCTGCTTCTTCCTTCACGTCGAGCGCTCTGTTGGGCCTTGCACGTCCTCAGTCGTACCTTATTTTTCTGGTTCTCTCGCCCTTGCCACCATTCCCCTTCCAGGCTCCATGTCCCCATTCCCTTGTTGGCGGTCCACAAGCCTGTTCTGCTTATTAGACTGGGGTAGGCGGAGTGCGCATGAGATTGTGCCAAGCAGAATCATGGCAAAAGAAACAAAAGATAATCACACGATTCATCACACACCTATCTATCTTTGGAGACTGTGAGGCGATGCTGACGACATGGCGCTGGAATGGGAGAAGTACCACTGGAACCTGTTGGCCAGGATGCCCAAAAGGTCGGTTCTCCATCACCCGCCTTGCTCTTCTGGACAGCCTGGGTAGGTTTGTATACGAATACCTCTTCTTGCACGGGTCGCAGGAGTCTGGGGTGTAGGGCTTCATGAGGTAGGTTCTCGGAGGGTAGAAGGCCGTCATCCCCCCCCACGATGAAGTAAGGCAGCACCCTTGCGTGTCGTTGTCAGGGGGTCTGGATCGGAGATTAGGCCCATGATGAAATTCCATTTGGGCGCAGCCCTGCGTCCTTGAGGTCACTGGATGGGTGAGAGAGTGATAGCCTGGTGCATTCCGCAAGAATGAGCCATCTGCCTTGCAAAGCATCGCGATGTATCATTGAGACTTGTATTACGTTCAGAAACATCGACCAGTCCAAAAAAGGCGGAAACGAGGACGATGGCTAGACAGGATTGTAGCCTCTGAGGTGTAGTTGAGGATATAAGTGGACCGCATCCCGCGACTATGGGGCTGGAGGCTTCGCAGCACCACGTGCTTGCCATCTATGGTTTCCAAACAAAGGAGGAAGGGGTATTTTGGGTGTGTGTTTTGGGGCCCAAGTTCACTTCTAATACCAGCGTGGTTTACTTGGGGAGCTCCTGAAAGTTTCTTCCGGGGATCCTTCTTGGGCAGGTGGAGAGAGCCACTGAGAATGGTATGCTGCCTCCAGGTAAATTCTACCCGATGATGGGCCTGCACCACTTCTCCTGACCAACAAATCGCTGACCATGGAGTGTCCGTGTGTAGTGGCAGGTCCTGCTCGCAGTCGGGTACTGCATGCTCTGTACGTCGTCCCTGAGGCAGGTGGCGAGAGTGAGTGCCACCTTGAACCGTACCAGGGTCAGGCTTGGGGCAGGAAGTTGGTGTTAGCCTTGGATCAACCCTGGGTGTCAAGCGCGCTGCAGTCAACTTCGTAAACAATGCTGCGGCATCCTCATGGGAAGTCTGAATGCCCGAGTGTCTACGTTCTGAGCTACACCAATCAGCTTGGTTGGTACAGTCCAGTACTCTGCTCCCTACCCGATCCATCTTCGTACCCCAGGACGCCTTCTTGGCTGCCCATCTTTTTTCTTACCATAAGTAGAGTTCACAGAAGCCTGTAGATGGCTTCGCACAACTGTTGCCAGAACGAGTGTGGCGCCCAAAGGACCTTTGTACGCATCCACCGTGGATATGACTGGATGCCTGTGGAAGAACAAGAGTCAGATGAAAGGCTGGCAGAGGTCTGCACAGCTGGGCTGCTGGGTCTGAAAAAGTGAGAATCCAGAGGATTGCTCCCCCTTTTTTATAGGCAGCCATAGGTTTCCCCTAGGGTGTCCCTTTGCATCCTCTATGACATCCTTAATATCCAGCAGATAGGTCCCTCTTTGCAAATGTTTTTTTCCATTTTAATGCTTTGTTTCCATGCTTGGCATCCGCTAGGCATGCCGTGTCTTGCATCCATTCCGTGTCCCATCTCCGAGCTTCCTCCTGCGTCCATTTACCGCTGGAGCGGATGGAGTGATTGCGCGGATGCACAAGCGGATGCCTAGGCGGATGCAAATGGACACACATTGGATACCAATTTTTCCGTGCAAAAAAGTTTGTTGTTTTGAGCAGCTCAAAAGCCCTCTGAGCGGATGAAACATTCAATTAGATTGGGAATGCTTAGGGGTGGATAGACGAGGATAGAGAGGATGAAAAACGGAGGCAGTGAGTACAGAACGGATACATCGCGTTAACCAACGGATGGCAAGTGTTTCTTTCCATTTTACATCCCCTTTCCATCCGTTGGTGCAGTGTGATAGGGGCTTAAAAGGGTGCAAAATACAGAGGGTGGTGAGCACAAAACATCATGGGCTGTTCCCTGATACCACTAGATGACATCACTAGGGCTCGCTACCTTAGAAGAGTGAGGAAAATTCTCAGGGAAGACTCACATCATGGTCAGCACTTCTTCATCCTCCTACAATTGGGTAGGAGATATAGAAGCATAGCCAGCTGCACCAACAGGCTGAAGAACAGTTTCTACCCATGGGGTGTCAGACTTCTGAATGGAAAATAACTTCATGTCAACATAGTATGAGAGATTTGCAGGACCAGTGCATTGTGCAATAAGGTCACACAGTGTAATAAGATTGAGAGTGGGTTAAGGACTTCTGTCCTCACTGTGAGTTGTGTTTGGGGTATGTGTGCATGAAGGGAGGCTCAGCCAGTCTCATCGTACACATTTTGTACTCTGACAATAAAGGTAATAATAATAACTCGCTTAACAAATGTCTCACTTGGAAACATAAATGTTGGGCTCAGATGTGGTCGTAAGTTAAGAATTACCTGCGATGGCCTTCATCATCATGATGGTTGCAAAACTGATGACAGCAATCACATTTTAAAAACATTTTTTAAAAAAATCCCTTAATTCTAACTAGTGTTAAGTGTTTGTACCATTACTGAACTGCTGTAAACAGAGTTTTCCTCCAGCATGATTTGAGCTTAAATTCTAATCCTCCCCATCTCATTTACTTCAGTCTCAAGTTGTAGATTGGTTATTCTTGATTTAATCTACTGGTCTGATATTTATATTCTCAGACAGCAAAACGTTGTGGGGCATTTCCACACAAGGTGTTTGTGCCAGTCAAATGCAATGCCAGACCTTTGATTTATTTCTGCCTCAGCTGGGCTATCCAAATTGCAAAAAAAAAAGTCTTATTTCTTTTGGAGAAAAGTTCTGCATGGCATTTTTGGCAGCCCTTTTATCCTCGGCGAAGAGAATTCTTGCATCATTCCTTCTCTACAGCTTCCTACTAGTAGATTTTTGAAGAACGGTGGTGGCTTAACTTATGACTTTTGTATTATCAAATTCCCTTTAATATTTATTTGTCTGGATTTCCTATTATTCTGAATGTTAAGCTTTTGAGGATATAAAAGGCTTCTGAGACAACAAACCAAGCACATTTTCCCACCCACATCAGTCTTAAAGATAGCTTATCCTACAAGAGAAATATGTTTTGAAAATAAATATTAATCTTGTATAATCTGAAGACATATTGAACTATAATCCTCACTCCCAAGACCATGTCTATTATCCCTATTGGAGAAGGGATGAAGTAGTCCTAGCACATCTTCAGGACACTAGCTGGGAAAAGAGGTGAACAATTTACAGATAAGGATGCCTATTCTCTTACAATGCAGTTGTGGATATAGCAACTTTCTCATCAATTTTCTTCTTCTTCTTTAATTCCTAGAGACTGTATACTTCATGAGCAAAGAGCTAAACTGGTTCGTTCCTTTTCTTAATTTTTAATAAATAGGATGAAGGTCCATGGAGATTCTCAGTCACCCAGCTCATGGTTGTCCCAAAGGTGCTTTTTCAAACTGGACGTCCTTTGTTTTCCTTGAAGATGTTTCACTTCAGTCAGAACTGAAGAAGGTTCTTGGATGAGAAACAAAACATTGTTAAGCAAAACATAGAAAGTCATGTTGCCTTTTGAAAAAGCACTTTTGGGATAATAAGATGAAGAGACATTTATTGAGTGTTCTTGATAGCTACAGTGGTCTCCCATAACCAACCTGGGAGTAAGCATCATTTCTGAATACTGTTCCTCTCCTTAGAAATGTTTGGAGATATTTAATGAGAAAAATAACGGAAGAGATATTATCAGACTGAATTTCTTGGGATCTGTCCTCTATTGATAATCCAACAAATCTGCTTAACCAGGAGTCAAGCTACTTTTGGAATCTCAGAAAGAAACATTCCTAATCTCCTTTTAATATAAGGTATGTCATTTTTAATGCATATGCGAGTATTCAGTTGGGTAGGTCTGCTGATGAATTGCTACCTGCTAAGGATACAAGATTTTGTTCCATTTCATTTTTGAGATTTAAGTCTTGAGGATAGGAGAAGATACAGAACTTTAGAGTCATTATATTTATGAATATAAGTCCAAGGAGTCATGCTGGTCTGCTGATGAATAGGGATGTGTAGATTATGTAAAATCTGCTTCATTTTAACTGCTCATTTTCGGGGGCTGATTATCAGTTTGGAATTTTTTATACAGATTTTTAGCACAAAATTTCACTGGAATAATAGATAAATGGCCTGAACTAAACATGAATAAAATACTAACAGAAGTTGCTGCAATTGAATCCTCTACTTTCTTCCTTTTAAAAAAATATTTAAGTGACCTATTCTATTTTGAACTCTTTTGAATAAGATGTTTCTATCTGGGCAGTGCCTGGAGTGACCATGTGATCTTACACCATTTGAATTGGAGAATTCCATGTTAAGTATGAATCACATGGTCATTCCAGGGAATATTGCAAGAAAGGTAAAACTTCAATAAAGAAGTGTGTGTGTGTGTGTGTGTGTGTTCTTTGTGAACTTCCCGTAGTTGCTGCCAGCTGGGCAGTGTATAAAAATATTAAACGATATGGGCAGTGTACAAAAATATTAAACGATACCATCCTAAATCATCCAGCTTCAAAAACCAGAGAACAAGATTATATGAGGATACCAGTCTGGTTGTCAACAATGGAAGCACTAATACACCCAAATATTTTTAAAATGGGAACTATGGCGAGATATAAAAATATTTTAAATGAAAAGGGTGAGCTCAAAACAAAACAAGAATTGAATGAACAAGGGTTGGAAATGTATTGGTATTCATATACCCAAATACAATCAAGATTTGAAAAAGATATTAAAGGGATTTACAGAAGGGATTTACAGGGAATTGACAGAATTAGATAAAATGTTAACAGGAATGGAAGATTAAAAGACTATATTGATTAAAAGACTATATTGTTATTTATTAGGTGTTAAATTAAAAGAAGAAAAGGTTAAAGAAACAATGTTAGCATGGGTAATTTTTTTTATAGGTTATAGAACTAGATAAATGGCAGAAGCTATGGGATAGAAATTACAAATTAACATTATCAACAGCATATAAAGAAAACTTGTATAAGATGTTTTATAGATTGCACTTTGCACCAGCAAAATTAGCTAAAGGCTAGGTCACACTGGCCGACGGATGCAAAACGCATGTAAAAAGGACACACCGGCCGAGCAAATTTTCCATCCATTGTTATCTGCTCTCAAAAGTGCCCCAAATTTGCATAAACAGAGCGGACAACAACGGAAAGGGAACGGACATGGTGGAGGAATGTAGCGGGATTGTTAAAGCGGATGTTTCATAAGGAAGCCTAGCAGATGAAGCAGATGGAAGCGGATGACACATCAACCAGGGCTTCTGGGGGAGAACAGCGGAAGCGGCATGCGTAAGCGGATATGCGATGCATCACGGATGCCGATGGATGCAATTAGTGGATTGCCTAGCAGATGCAAAGCGTTTCCACTGCCCCATGCGGGAGGATGGAAAAAATTGCGTAAGCTCCGGTGGACTATAAAAAGGAGGCAGCTCGCAAGCAGGTCACATCAGCAGGAAAGACCTGCTGCAGAAATCTTGAGAGAACTTCATGGCGGAAGAAGAAGAAGCCTGCTGCCTACTCCTGCCAGCTGGAAAAAGAAGGACAGAACCACCATCCTACCCCCTGGTGCTGGACTCTTGAACTGCTCTGCTGCTGATGATGGCCTCCTAGTGTTTGCTGCGTTGTGGTGCTTCTCCTGTGGTGCTTGCTTGTGCTTCTCCTGCTGGCTGCTTGGTGCTTCTCCTTGCTGTCTGCTTCTCCTGCTGCTGTTGCTTGTGGTGGACCAGCCAAGGCCCTCAAAGCCCTGCTGCTGAAGGCCCTGAAAGGCCCTGACAAGAGGAGGGAAGAGGCAAGGCAATAGAGGGGAGAGGAAAACAGAACGTCCATTCCAAAGACCATGATGAGGAGGTGCTGGAATGGCTGAGGAGAACAATACCTGTGGAGCGAAAGGGCCCACAGGCTCTTCGCGACACCAAGTGGGAAGCAGGCAGGCATGGAGATGAAGAAGGCCAGAGAAGCCTGCGCTACTACTTTAGATGTCCTCCTGGGGTGGTGGAAGATATGCAAACACCTAGTCATGGCAAGCTGCACCTGAAAGAAAGCCGGGCAGGCCCGCTGTCAAGCTTCAACTGATCTGGAGACCTATGTCATGGGACAGGTGGCAGGCTTCCCTGGGAGGGTGAGATTCTGCCACCGAGGAGCAGCCCTTTTCTGTTCAACCCTTCTCCCCATCAGACAGCACCAGAGAGCCAACTTCCTCTTCAGCCAGGAGACAGCACAGTGTCCAGGCAGGTGTCTTTGAGGGCCGCACCGACAGAGACCCCCCCCCGACAGTGTACTCTCCATGCAAGGATGTCTGGAGGATCCCCTGTCTCAGATGGAGTAAGAAGAGGCAGCCCACCAGAGACCAACCCCACAACCACACCCAGCTCCACCTTCCAACAGAAAGCAGCAGAGAGGCAGACCGCAGGACATGAACCCACACTGTCCTCTGGGAGATCACGCGACACAATACCAAAGCAGCACAGATCTCCCTGCTCCCAGCTGGTCCACTTCGACATACCATCCTCCAACTGCAAGCCCTTCATCACATACGTGAGCCAGAACTCTAATGGACATGGCGAGGCCAGTAACCAGCAATGAAGAGAAGATCAACCGGTCTTCTGACACCACCCTCCAGGCCCAGCTGAACCTGCTCCCTACCCATCCAGGTCTGCTCCTCCACCCAGGCGAATGTCACAGCTCCTTCCACAGATTTCAGCAGCCCCTCGCCTTACCAAGCCTTACCTAACTACCAGGACTTCCACAGCGAGGAGCCCTTTCCCAATCCACACCCAGTTCCTCCCATGCCACAGATGCCACAGACGTTCTCACCTGACCCAGCTGCAGACCCAACAGCCCCACTACACCCCTTCTTCCTCCACCCCACAGCCAGTCCTTCCTAAGAACATCTGGCATCAGTTCTTGGACCTCACATCCCACGTACTTGAGGAATGCCTCGCAACCTCATGGACTGAGGTCAGCTCTCTGAGAGCTTCCTGCACACACCACGTCTTGTTGTACTCTCTGGCCAGGGCACCCAATGGTGCCTCAGATAAGCCACTCCAGCCACAGCCACCTCCACAGTCCCTGGCCCTTTTACATCTGAGACCAATGGGCAGCCCCTCAGAGTGACTGAGAAGAAGTGCCAGAGACTGAGTTTTACCTGGCTCACTTTATCTTTGCTTAAGACACTTTACTTGGATCATTTTGCATTTTTAATTAACGTCAATTACAGTTTGTTATTAATAAAGGTTATCTTTGCCTTCACACACTTGGTTCAATTATTTTTTACTTAATAAAGTGTTTTGGGAAAAAACTTTGAAAAAAGGTTAAGCCTTTGCGATTGCTGTGGATTGGTAAGCGATAGCTGTGGGATGGATAGTTGTGATGGGTTAATAATAGCTGCTGGGATTTGGTTAAGGATAGCTGTGCGGGATAAGGATAGTTGTGAGTATGGCGTAAGATAGTTGTGGCTGATGATAAACCTCAGTGCAAGCATGAGTGGGACTGTATTGTCCACCATCCCAAGCTGCCACACATGATGGCCCTTTATTATCAATAACAATGTAGATCCATTTATCAACACATTCAACATAAAAACAAAACTCTTATTAATGCCTATTCATTGTAAGCCACTCAAACATTACATGCAAAATCTTCATCAGTGGATGAGAACAAGCTCAAGGAAACCATCCATTAACATCCACCATCCTGTTGCCACTTCCATGCATCCAGCTGGGGAGTTGCACCAGGTGTTTCAGGAGGTTCACTGCTTCTATCCCTTCACGTGAAAGCTCTGTTGTGGCCTTGCACATCCACAGTGTCTTCAGGTTTTTGCCCCTTGGCCTCCATTCACCAGGCTCCATGTCCCATGCCTTGTTGGCGGCTCACAAGCCTGTTCTGCAACACAGGGTAGCAGGTTGCACATGAGATTGTTGCAGGATGCAGCAAGCCTTCCACGCATTGCTCTCACAGTCCCTGGGTTGATTGCTTGCATGGTGTGAGAAGTACTGGAACTGTTGGCCAGGATGCCAAAAGGCGTTATCTCCACCAAACCCGTCTTGCCTGGACAGCTGTTAGTTGAAGATTCTCTCTTCACGGTGAGGTATCTTGGAACTGTAGGGCTTCATGAGGTAGGTTGTGAGGGAGAAGGCGTCATCCCCCACGATGAAGCTAGGGCACATCTTGTGTTGTCGTTGGTAGGGGTCGGATCTGGGAACCCATTATGAGTTGCATCCAAGCCGCACCTCAGGTCACCTGCATTTGTATATTCTCAGCATCTGAAGCTGACCCGTTGCCCTGAAGCATCAGTTGTACCATGAACTTGTAGTCAACATCAACCATGGCAAAGAGGATATGCGGAAGAAGCCCGATGTAGTTGAAAGAATTGGACCCTGGTTGGCTTGGAGCTTTGGAGCCATGTGGCGGTCCATCTGTGGTTCCAACGGTGTGGGAGAAAAGTTCCACCACTTTTGATTACCAACTGCTCTGACAACTTTCCTCTAGCTTCTTCAGTGGGTGGTGCACTGGAGGAGCTCCTCACGGTATTCTTCGATGATGGCCTGCACACTTTTCTTCTGACACAATGCTGATGGTGTTGTGTGACACCCTCCAGGATACTGACAATGTTTCTGCCATGTTGGGTCAGCAAGGCCCAGGTGGCACAGAGTCAGTGCCACCTTAAGTCCAGGCTCCCATGGCATGGGACGGAAAGTTGGTGTTCGCCTGGTCAAACCTTGGGTCTCAGACGCTCACAACTTTGTCAAACATGGCGGCTGTAGCATCCTTCATGCAAAGTGCTGGAATGCACGAGGGTCTTCATTCCTCAGACATCCACCCATCAGCTGGTCATCGAGTCCAAACTCACTCCCAATCCATCTCCAATTCCCAATCCATTTTGACCCACACAGCTCTTTTGGACGTCTCCTTCTCCTGAAGAGGAGGAAAGAGGGCTTGGTTCTGGTGTTGAAAATGATGCGGCTACCAAAAGGAGTGTTGCGATGATCCATGAGTGGACACAATGGATGATGTGGAAGAGCAAGAGCAGGGCTGGAGAGGTCTGCACACCAAGGGCTTGTGGACTGAAAAGTGAGATCCAGGTGAATTTCCTCCCCCTTTGTAGAGGAAGATGTTGGATTCCACTAGGGTGTGCGCTCCACATACTCGGCATTCCTCCAGACATTTTTCCCCCTAAAAATATCCAAGATACGTCCAATATGCGAACGTTTTGGTCCGTTTTAATGCTTTATATCCGAGCTGCATCCACTTTCATCCTTTCTATGTCCGTGCTACTAACGCTGTGTGGACGTTCTGCGTACGTTTCGCTTCCTCCCTCTTTCCGCTTTCCGCTGGAGCGGATGTGAGTTGCGCGGATGGCCAGAGGATTCTGACAGGATACATTGGATGTGTAATGGATGACAACGGACGTGGAACGTTTGTTGCCCGTATGTGTCGCAGATGTAGATCATATGCGGCGGAAAGTTCTTTCGCTCAAAAAGTTTTGTGCAGCTCAAAAAGTTTTGTGCAGCTCAAAACTTTTTGAGTGGATGAAATAGCAGTAGATGGATATTTGACCGATAGAGCGTATTAAAGACGTACGCAGTGAGTACACAACGGATGCATCGCATTTTCCAACGGATGGCAAGCTTTTTTGTCTGTTTTACATGCTCTTTGCATCCATTGGTGCAGTGTGACATGGGCTTAAGATGTTTAAAGATAAATCAGCCAAATGCTGGAAGTGCCACCAAACACCAGGAACATACTACCATATGTAGTGGTTTTGTATAGAAGCTGAGAAATATCGGACAACAATATACCACAGATGGTATTCATTAGGTTCTGACCAGTTCTGGAAAACCGGTAATTTTGAGTAGTTTGGAGAAGCGGTAGGGGAATTTTGAGTAGTTTGGAATATCACCTCTGACTAGCCCCACCTCCATCTTTTCTCTGCCTCCTGAGCCTCAGCTGATTGGCTGGATCTTCTTTTGTTGCCCTACACAGAAGAACAGAACTGGAAAGCAGGTTAGGGAGGAGGAGGAGGAAGAAGAAGAAGAAGTAGAAGTGTTATAGTCACATGGCTATATCACATCAGTTAAAAAAATTAATCTCATTTCTAAAAATATGCATTATTGAATGTAATGTTAAACCTATTTCAAACCGTTTCTTCACAGGGTCACTCTAAGAATGAAGCAAACTATAAATAAATGCATTCAAATGACTGTTTTTCATTCAGTTGTGTAGGTGGATTTCATGGCAAAACCATTCAGTCAAAGGTGACTCTAGCTGAAAATGCCACACATTGATTGCATATTTTCTATCCTGATTCCTACAATAAAACTGAACAAGCGTATTTATATTATTTCCTAGCAATTTCCCAAACTTCTGAATCTGAATCACCAAATTAATCTACATCAGCTTTTATTATGCCTGGTGTTTGCTTTACTTCTACCCTTTATTTTTCAGAAATATGGGCTTTCTCTTTTGAATGGTTTACTTGGTTTTGCTGGTTTGACTTATTTCCCATTTATCTTATTTCCATTTCTTATACCTGGCAATTCAGGCATTCTCCCCCACTACCTCTTTGTCTCAGCAGTATATTCGGATTATCCCGATCTTAAATTCCTTTATTTTAATCATTCATCAAACCTCTTTGAGAGGAAGTAGGGAGGGCTAAAGCAAATCCCCTTGAAAATAATTGGCTCCATGCTTTTCTCTTTCATCTCTAAAAGGGATTTTTTTTCAAGTGTCAGGCAGTGGCCAAAGGTCAGGCAATTGATTCTTTGAGGATCCAGAGACAATGAACATACCAGTAGTTAAGGAGATTTTAAGCTTTATTGATAAAAGAAAAAAAATGTAGCTCAGGGTAGAACTATGAAGTCCTTGGTGCTCTCTGAGCCTGGCGATTTTCTTGTAGACCTTACATTACCAAACTAGGTAACATCATCAGTGTTACAACTAAGTGGAGTTTGCTCAGTGGTGGCATTCAAACATTTTACTACCAGTTCTGTAGGCATGGCTTGATGGGCATGGCACCCCTTCCTATGACATTTTAGAGGTCAGTCTCCACCATAAACGACCAAGAGACTACTACTCAAAATTTCTGCTACTGTTTCTTCAGGTCTGGTCAGAACCTGCTGAATATCACCTCTGGGTTTGCTCTTATTTTTAAAGTGGCTTGCCCTGTAAGTGTTGATGGGTGTGTTCTTTGAAGTTCTCTGATTAGGCTGTTGTTTACTGTTAGCTTGTTTGTCTGCTGTGGTAGTTCCTTGATTTGTGTATTGTTTATATTGGTGTTAATGGTCTTCTACATTGCAGCTACAGGATAAAAGGGAAGTGTCACTGCATCTATAATGCTTCCTTCAAATAATCTCTCCTCCTATTTGGAAAACAAATCAGTAAAAAAGGTGAGGCCACCAGGCCAAAACTACAAAGATGTAACTGTCCACACAAATAAAGTGGTTTGGCAGTTCCCTTGTGCATCCATCTTTCCTTCCTGAGACCTAATGTTTATTTTAAAATGTAGTTCAAAGAGAATTCTACTTAGGTATTCTGCCATCTTTCCAAAAAGCAGTCATGCAAAAAAAATCAGAAGAGAAAAAGATTCAGAATCTAGATTTCAGCCACTTTTAAGGGGTATTTATTAATTCATTAATATGTGGGTCCAATTTTCTGTCAGTGATCTTCCAAGTACAGTGCATTAGATTTACGATATATCCAGCTATCTTCCAGAAATTTATAATAGGATAGATAACATTCCTACCACTTGAAAGGAGGGTTGGGCTGAGAGATAATGACTGGTTCAAAGGGCATCCAGTGAGTTGCCGTGAATGAAGGTAGATATTGGGCTCTATACTTCAAAGGCTATAGTCAAAAAGAAGAAATGTAACAATCAAGGAAGCAATGGGTAATTGGCTATAGCAATCTTTTCCAACAATTTATTTTCCAATTGCCTCAGAATTATGACATCAATAGTTCCTAGTTGGTCATGCCAGGGAGGAGATGTGTGAGTTCAAGTGCAGAGGCTTGGTGATCACCAGGCTGTAGAAAGCAGCAGATAAGTGACATAGAATGAGAAGACTTATGTAAAGCATGATTCATGTTTATCCCCTCCAGGAGGAAAAAAAATCACCCTCAACCAATGGCCAACACTATACCACAATAACTCTTCTGATTTCTGAAATTTCTTCTTCCTTGTGAAGGAAAACTGCTTCTCTTTCCTTACTCAGCCCTGTGATTTTTGAATGTTTTTTAGGACAATTAGATACAAACTCAAGGTAAACTGTTCCAAAGTGGTCAATGCCTGAAACATTGTACCAGACTCTGTTGTTACAGCCTCAATCCCTCACAGCTTCAACCTCAAACTGTCTACCATGGACCTCACCCCATTTCTAAGATGTTTCTAAAGGGGGCATGCATAAGCGCACTAGGGTGCCTACCGTCCCTGTCTTACTGTCCCCATTTATCTGTATTTTTCCCTTTGTTCTTGTTTATGTTCATACTTATACTTGTTATCTTGTACATGTATGACAAACCAACCAACCAGTGGTGGGATTCAAAAATGTTTACTACTGGTTCTGTGGGTGTAGCTTGGTGGGCATGGCAGAGGAGTCTACTGTAAAATCTTTAGCCAGAGGTGGTATTTGCCGGTTTTCCAAACTACTCAAAATTTTTGCTACCGGTTCTCCAGAAGTGGTCAGAACCTGTTGAATATCATCTCTGAAACAAACAAACAACAAACAAATTGAATGTTTGTGGAGATGGCAGATGCTTCCACTATCTTGCATGTCTGCTTGCCCGTTCACTGGAAAGCTTCACAAGAGGAGTCGGAAGTTCCTGTAGGCAGAGTAAAAAGTGTCAAGATGGCAGCTGCAACCACAAGATCAGAGCTTTGCCTTTTTCTTTCAAGCATCTGTGATGCTCTTTTCATGCATCTCAGATTCCTCAGGGATCATTTCTTAACCTTCAAATTTAATTTAAGGACAAAAAGCCAGTGACACAACAGAATAAAACATTGGCTTTTTTCTCCTTAACCAGGGAATTGGACTTTCTGATTTTTTCTTTGAAGATGTTTCACTTCTCAACCAAGAAACTTCTTCAACTCTGACTGAATGGTGGGAAAGGGAAGGATTTATATTCCTTACAGACAGTTGGTAATTTGCATTCTTTTAGCAGGACATTAAGTTCACCTGGAATCTTTTTCTGTGTCATCAGGGTCACCTGAGTGGTGCAAATTGGTATGGAGCCTTCTTAGAACTGTTGAAAGGACTGTGTTGAAGATTGGAGATAGATGATGTCATATTCTCTTCCCCCATTAAATTATTCAATTCCCCCTTGTTCAAATGTTGACATAAATAGCCTTTTTGAAACCAACCATCCTCTCTGTCCAAAATATGGACTTTGTTGTCTTCAAAACAGTGGCCTGTGTCTTTTAAATGCAGATGGACTGCTGAATATACAGTGGCTTTGTCTGCCAGATTAAAGGCCCTGTCCCACTGCACTTACGGATGCAAAGAGGATGTAAAACGTTAAAAAAAGCTTGCCATCCGTTGGAAAATGCTATGCATCCATTGTGTACTCATTGCATACATGTTTCATATGCTCTATCTGTCGAGCATCCGTCCACTGCGATTTCATTCATGGAAGATGTTTTGAGCTGCACAAAACTTTGTGAACGGATGAACTTTCCGCCGTGTACGATGTAAATCAGCGACATACAAGCAACAAACGTTCTATGTCCGTTTATCATCCATACGTATGTGATGCATCCGCTTTATCCGCTATGCGTCCACTTTGCAATTATCCCCCGGAACCCCTTCGGAGGTGTCATCCCCTTCCATCTGCTAGGCTACCTATGAACATCTGTTTAACATCCCCGCTACATACTACCCACGTCCATTCTTTTCCGTTCTGTTTATGCAAATTTTTGCCACTTTTTGGAGCGGACGACAATGGATGGAGCCACCCCAAAAAATTTGCTCATCCACTGTGTCCTTTATGGATACGTTTTGCATCTGTCGGCTAGTGGGACCTAGCCTTTAGGTTTAGTAGGGGTTTTCTTCTTGGTATTTCCTTGATTAGGGTCCTGTTTTCTACTTGATTGTTTGTCTATTATTAATCCCTGCTAATTTGGGTGTTGGCTGCTGGAGAAGATGTGTTCTGGTCTTTTTATTTTTTTCTTATCTTCTTTTTATTGTCTGTGTAATGGTGTATAAATGTGGTTTATCTGAGAAAGAGCATATTCTCAGCACAGCATGATCACTTTCTCTCTTGTAGCCTAATCTTGTAGCCTAATTCATGTTTTAAAATAAAGTCAAGCCCATTTATATATATACACACATACCATTATAACTCTTGAATAGGAACAAGATACAGTGAAATAAAGAACTGAAAATAATACAGAGGAATAATAATATCTGCATCAAAAGAAATACTGAAGGCCAAGTGCTTTCTTTTCAGTGTAGACATTTCATGAAAGCTCTGTTTGAGGCAGCAAAATGATGCCACAAAAAAGGCTATAACCAATATGAAAAACAAGTGACATAGCTCCAAGAGATAAGTATTAGGGTTAGGGTTAGGAATAAGAGCAGTTCTCCAAGTTATATCTGATTTGCATTTAAAATAGGTAAAGAAGTCTTGGCAGGTGATTCAGTCTATATTAAACTTCAGGTGATATCACTGGAAACAGAATTTGGTATAAATTAGACTAAATCTCTGAAACAAATAACCTGTTTTAGGAAAATAGTCCAGTTTGGTTTGTGCACGGTGATGGTTTCAGATGTCAAAGCAAAAACATCAAGAAACTAAATCCCACACTCAGTAGCTAGCCAGTCACAAAAGCCTCACAGAACAATTTAGAGAAATTGTTTTATTGTAGAAAGAAAAAATATGCAATGTCCAGTGTAGAACATAGAATCAGGTTATCTCTATGTGTCTATCTTCAGTCTTTTCCTCCAGCCTTCTGAGTCACCAGCCTTCTGCTGTTATTTTTTTCCAAGCTGGAAACTGAGAAGCAACTGCTTAGTATTAACATAATAGCAGTGGTGGGATTCAGGTGGTTCACATCAGTTTGAATGAACCGGTTATCAAATTACACCACCCACTATCAAAGGGGATCCTAGGCACTGCGCTGCAATGGAGAAATGGGGAACAGAGCGGCCAGCACAAGGGAAGGAGATGGCCGCTTTCTTCTTTCTTCTCCTTGCTCCTTCCCTTGTGCTGGCCACTCCATTTCCTGTTTCTTCATTGCAGCGCAGCACCCAGGATCCTCTTTGATAGTGTGGAGGGGGGGCAATTTAACTTGTTCATCCAGGGTCAGGTTGGCCATTGTGAACCGGTTGTTAAATTATTTGAATCTCACCAATACATTATAGTTCTGTCTGTCCTGAGGACTTCTGGTTCATTTCATAGCAAGCTCAGTTCTTATAAGGTAGTTCTCAATTTACAGCAGTTCATTTAGGGACCACTCAAAGTTACAACGGCACTGAAAAAAATGATATATAACCATTTTTCACAGTTGCAACCTTTGTAGCAACCCCATGGTCACATGATCAAAATTCAGATGTTTGGCAATTGGTTCATATTTAATGACATTTGCAGTTTCCCAGAGTCATGTGATCCCCTTTGGCAACTTCTGACAATCAAGGTTAATAGGGAAGCTGGATTCACTTAACAACCAGGTAACTAACTTATCAACTGCAGTGATTTGCTTAACAACTGTGGTGAGAATGGTCATAAAATGGATGAAAACTTACTTAATAAATGTCTCACTTAACAACATAAATTTTAGGCTCAATTATGGTAGTAAGTCTAGAATTACCTATATTAAGATGGGCTCATCCAGTCTACCTATGCCATTTTACACTTTGAACTTAATGATCTAAAATGGATGCCACCAGATTTCAGCCAGTAAAACCAAAACAGATTCTGTGGCACATGAATCTCCTCAATCAAACAATCAAACAAACAAACTGGATATATCAAGAGAGATGAAGTAGCTGGATATATCTTCAGCTTGCTGAAATCATATATAGAATACTAAAATCTGTTCCTCTCATTCCAGAGTACAGGATACACAATGAAACACAGAATAGACAATAGAAAGATTGTTCTATTTCCAGAATACTGTTCTTGTCAAGTACGTTCTGTAGCAAAACTCATAACAAGACTCCTGATGCTTGGAGTCATGTTTCTGTGGCATTGCACTGGTTGAATTCTTATATTCTCGAGTACTACTTGATTATTTGGGATATTCTATTCTGCATTCTATTTCTCCTTGTCTTTAATTGAAAATGGATTACTTGAAACTACAAAAAGTGAATGCGACTGTTTTTCTCTCCCTCCTTCTCTCCAATTCTGTCTCCCTTTCTATAGCTTTGTTCATGGATACATATTTAGCCTACAGAAGTTTCAGCTCAACTGCTAGTACTGTATCTTTAGATTTAAAATGTCTACAGTAAAAGATGCTGAGACATTTTGGGACAAGTATAATTCTGTGAACTATCTACTTCCAGATTGTTCTGTATGCAAATAACCGGCTTCAAATAATGCATTCCCATTGGCTGCTAAGAACGATAAGGGATTGGTTCCTTTTGAACCAATCCCTGCAGCCGCGGGAAGGCGGCAAAATTAAACAACTGTCATTGGCTGCAAGCCGGCCGGGCAAAAGATATAAAAAGACCGGCGCGGCTTGAGCCAATGTTCCTCTTTCTACATCCTGACTTAAATAAAGACTTTGCTGTTGGAACCCGGTCTACCTCGTGTTTTTCCGAACAAAACACAGATACTACCTCATTCTGAACTGCTTGACTCAAATTAATTAGTATCACATTGTTATCTTTGGAGGGCAGACAGATGTTGAGGTTATATGTGTATGAACTCTGAATGCTACTGCTTTACAGATCAGGAGTCATTGCTATAAGGTCCAAGACTACTGGTAGTGAAATGGTTTTGTAATTATCTTAGTAAGAGACAACTATTATTATTGACTGAGAGACTGATGGGTCATGGCCAACCACTGGGATCCATATATGATCCAATTTTAATTTCTCCCCTTTAAATGGCTTGCCATCTGTGAGTCATTTAGACTGACCTACTGTCTTTCCAGAAACAATAAATTAACCAGACATTTGTAAATCTACCTTCTAAAGAATACTTCTTTGGGCATTATGTGGGAGTAGGCAAACAATTTCTCATTCAAAGTGTCAGCCAATGATTTAATATATCAAGTATCCAGAAAAATACTTGCATGCATATATCCATATTTGCTCAGAAAGTGAATCTTTCTGTATCTCCTCTGAAAGATATCAGATTTCTGGAATAGTGGGTTGAATTTCCTTCAAACCCCAAAGGGGAAGGGAGGGAGGGAAGAAAGAGAAGAGAAGAAAAGAGAAGAGAAGAGAAGGGAAGGGAAGGGAAGGGAAGANGAAGAGAAGAGAAGAGAAGAGAAGAGAAGAGAAGAGAAGAGAAGAGAAGAGAAGAGAAGAGAAGAGAAGAGAAAGACTTTGTTTTAAATATTGTTTCCTAATTATGCAAATTAAAAATGAATGAATTTGCAGAGATCAAAACTTTAGCAGGTAATTTGAAGAGAAATGTGAGGATATGAATCAAGAAATGTGATGGTTTAGATCAGGGATCTCCAAACTTGGCAACTTTGAGACTTGTGGACTCCCAGAATTCCCTGGCCAGCATGGTTGGCTGAATATTTCTGGAAGTTGAAGTCCACAAGTTTTAAAGTTGCCAAGTTTGGAGACCTCTGGTTTTGGTAAAAAAAAGCAAGTAGCAGAGTTAAATATGATTATTGATTCACCAAAATTAAAAATCATTCAACATGAAAACTTGGATAAATAGCGTTATGATGGCATGAAATCAATCAATCAAAGCAGAAGAGAATCCACCAATACTAAAGGGAGTTTTAGTGTTGAAAATTGCTGAACAGCATGTTGTGTGATGACCCAGGGTAGGATACAAAAGCAACAAATTCACAAAAAACAGGTGGTCCTTTTAATTCCTTCAACTTGGCTTCAAAGGTCCAATTATCATTGACTAGAGAAAAAACTCCCCCACAAATAGTTGCAAAAAGGAAGAAATTCCATTCAAACTCAAAATACATATAAATTATAAATAGAAAAAATAACACAAACCACACTGAATCAATTAATGAGACAAAGCAAGATAAAGGCTTGAAGTCGTCCACAGATATCAAAATACACACACTGGGAAGGATGCCAGAACAAGAAGTGAAAGACTAGAATTATTTAATGCTTTCTTTCCAGCACTGGGCCATGCACAATTTATCTTTTTAAACAGTCCTCACAGCTGCAGCCCATGAAGGGGATCATGACCCTTTCCTTCCCTGTAGACCACACCATTCACATTTCTCCCTTATCCACTCTTCCCTGCATCCCCAAGGATGAAGAGGGGATGTGCCTGGGTCTTCCTCTGAATGCCCAGTCAGCCTATGCCCTTCCCCAGTTTCCTCCACAACCTCCGGAGCAACACTTCCACTCTCTGTTGGCTGTTCCTCCTCTCCCTTGGAGTCAGATTCTAACAGGGGCATGACACTGCATCAGGAATTTCTTCCAGTTGTCCTGTGAAAACATGCTTTTTTGTCATTTGAAGTCCTTGTCTTCTCTTCTGGAATGAGACTAAACAGGCCTTCCACATCTTTTATGTGGCAGCCCTTCAGACATAAAGTTTGCTAAAATATTTCCACATGCTGTTCAATCAGAAGCCACAAATCCATGAGGATCCTTAAGTTATGGGCTCTGTCTATTAGGAGAATGCTACTTCATTCAGAATCAGACTCCTAAAAGAACTCTTTCTTTGAAGGAACTGGCTTTGTTTTAATTTTTACAACCTTCAAATTCTGAATCAAGAATTTCAGAGTATTCTTGGGTGTCATACTGAGGAGGGGGAAAGGAGAAAGAGAAGGAGTTTAACAGCAAACCCATTGAGATAGGAGGCTATTAGTAGTAGTAGGCATGTAGAAGCAGAAGTCAAAGAGACAATTGGGGTGTGTGATATAATTTGGATTCTTGCAATAATGCAGTATCCCATATGGCCATTTTCAACTATGTTATTATATGTAATCATGGTATTTTGGGACGAATGGCCAACAGTTAATTATAGATGTTCTAATGAACAAACCATTCATTTCTAGTGCATAATACTGCTCAGTAAAGAAGCACTCAGACAGAAAGTTTATACTCAACAAATTGCAATGCAATCTTCTTTCATCTATAAAATGTGAGTTTTCTGTGTTTATGTGTGGGAGGGTTGGAAATTAAGTCAACCCTTTGTTAAGCATGCTTCCAACTGTGATAGTCTGAAATTGACAAATACATCCTGGTGACCAAATTGGTTATATACATCAGTGTATAACATTATGTTTTCCATTTGAGAGATTTAATTATTAGTGTCTTCATATCTCATAATGTTGTTTAAGGAAATCATTACCAGGCTGCAGAAATCTAAGAAGCAGCAGAAACAACAACTTGTTGCTGTAGCAGATACACAAATAGAAGTTTTTCAGAGGAAAGACCAAAATAGATCTCTGTGAAGCTCTCAAAAGGATATCACTAAACTCTTTTACTAAAAAGTCTTCCCAAGCCATGTTCTCCTTGCTCCCAAAGCATCTTTGTAGTTTGTAGAGTCTGTAAACCAACCATAATGCACAGAGGTGGCATTCAGCAGTTTGAGACCAGTTCTGGAGAACTGGTAGTAGAAATTTTGAGTAGTTCAGAGAACCGGCAAATACCACCTCTGACTGGCCCTGCCCCCATCTATTCTCTGCCTCCCGAGTCCCAGCTGATTGGCTGGGTCTTCTTTCATTGCCCTGCAAGGGAGATGGAAAGCAGGTTAGTGGGGTTGGGAGGGAATGGGATTTTGCAGTAACCTTCCGCCAGGAGTGGGAGAGAATGGAAATTTTGCAGAATCCTTCCCCTGTCACAGCCATGCCCTCAGAACCAGTAGTAAAAAAATTGAATCCCACCACTGATAATGCAGATTAATTCCTGGATCTGGATGCATTTAATCTAGAGAATAGATCACTAAGCAGAGATATGATAGCCACCTTCAATTATCTAAAGGGCAGTCACTCAGAAAAAGGGAAAAGGGACCAGAACTAAAAGAAAATGAAAGGAAATTCTGGCTCGGGATCAGAAGGAACCAACTGAGTGTGTGTATTTTCACGAATGGCAGACATTCTAATGGAATAGACTACTATCTGATGTGGAGAGTTCTCTTTTATTAATTTTCAAAACAAGTCTGTCAGAAATTTTCTAGTGGGTGGTGAACTTCCAGTTCTAACATCCCAGCATTTCATGCACATTATTATAAAAAGCATTCTGGATGCTAATAATGATCAAATTTAGCATTGATTCACATGAACCTGAGCAATGAAGGATCAAGTTTGCAGACTATAACAAAAATCTCAGGTCGTGTCCTGTAACATTTTGTTTCTAAACATAATTGGAATGAGGCTTCCAACTATTGTAAAGTATTTACAATCTGAAAGGAGATTATCCGCACCCAATCATTTGAAATGCTTTATTTGCTTTCCTCCCACCTGTGGGCTGAGGGGGTCTCATATCAGAACATTGCCTAGGCTGTGTATGGGATCCAATCTGGGTTAGTCACCAGAATCAGAGGTTTACTCTTCTGAACTTTCAGACTTTTGCTGGAATTAGAAGTTCTGGTGAGAAAGAAGTTCCATGAGGATGGCCTTAGATTGATAGATTTTATCCTGCAACATTATCCTGGGACATGTACATTTGCCTTCATTCATACACTGTGTATCTTCATCCTGTCTCCCATGGTCATTCCAACATACTATTACACCAATACATTCCTTCGATAATTTCAACAAGTGTTTCCAGATTATTTCTATGGTACCTGTTTAGCAAGTGTCATACACCAGAAAAATAAAGCCAAATTGTAGATATAGGCAGATTTTGGTCTGAGAATGTCTGCCAATATCTAGATATATAATTTGTTTAGCTAATTAATGGCTACAGGAGTTCAGTTCTGTTATCAGAATCAGTATGGAAACAAGAACATTTCTCCAATTTTTACCCTTCCATTACCTATCTCTATTTTCATTTAGAGTTTTGAATATGTGTTTGGAGGTGCCATCAGAGACCACACCCACCCACTTTATGGTCTGCTTCTGTTGCTCCAGTCTAGGAGGAGGTTTCAAAGTATTTCTAGTTGGACTACCAAATTCTGTAACAATGTTTGTTCCCTAGGCCATCCATCTGCTAAAGCCCATGTCACAGTGAACCAACGGATGCAAAGAGGATGTAAAACGGACAAAACACCTTGCCATCCGTTCGAAAATGCGATGTACTCACTGCCTCCGTTTGGCTTCCTCTCTATCCATCCAGCATCCGTTTTATTGACGTTTCATCCGCTCCAAAAAGTTTTGGTCTGCCTAAACTTTGCGCGCGAAACATATATCCAGTTTTCGTCCGTTCTGTCATTCGCTACGCAACTCCGCTTATGCATCCGTTACGCATCCATTTATGCATATCTTGGCTATATCCGCCAGGCATCGCTTGCGCATCGCATGACTCGCATCCGCCCAGACACAGGGAGAAGCAGAACGGACAGCAGAATCGGATTGCAGAACGGATGCAAGAAACGGATGCAGCACGGAAACAAAGCATTTAAAACGGAAAAACGTGTTCCGCAATAGGGGGACCTATCTCGGATATTAAAGAGATTGTCATAGGGATGCCTTAGAGGATGCCTAGAGGATGCTGAGAGTGCAAAGGACACCTATAAACTGCCTATAAAAAAGGGGGAGCAATCTCGCCTGCATGCTCACTTTCAGAAAGGGCAGCCCAGTGGTGCAGACCCTCTGCCAGCCTTCATCTGGCTCTTCCTCTTCCACAGCATCCAGTCATGTCCACCGTGGATTGTAACAAAGTCCTTTCAGCAGCCACCACATCATTTGCAAAGTGTGAAGCCATTGCAGGCTCTGTGAACTCTACTGCGAGAAGAAAAGGAGCCACCCAAAAAGAGTCTGGATGCGAGAGTATGGTTCACCAGAAAGAGCAGAGGACGGACTGTACAACAAGCTGGATGGTGGAGCCAGGAACGAAGACACTGCGGGTCTCAGAACTTCATGAGGATGGCCTCCAGCAATGTTTGAACAAAGTTGTTGCAGCTTTCCTGACCCAGGTTGAGAAGGCAGAACACCAGCTTTGGCCCAGCCTGGAACCTGGGCCAAGGTGGCACTGACTCTGCGGCCACCTGGCCTCCGGGACCACGAACAGAAACATGCAGTATGGCTGGAGGATGCCATCCAACCCATCCATGCGCATTGTGGGTCAGAGAAGTGGTGCAGGACAATCATCGAAGACCCAAACAAGGAGGAGCTCCCTCCAGTACCCCTCCACTGAAGAAGGATGGAAGAAAGTTGGCATGAGCAGTTGGTATCGAAGTAGAACTTACCACACACCGTTGGAGCATAGATGGCAAGCAGGCTTGGCCTGCAAAGCGTCACCACTCAGGGTCACTTATTTTCAATCCCAAGGGCTTCTTCAGCATCATCCTCTTTCGCCATGGTTGATGCTTGACTCAAGTTCATGTTACATCGATGACTTCGAGGCAACGGCTCTCTTCTCAAGATTGCCCAGGTTACAACACCAAGTCTACCTCAAGGAGGGTAGCTGGAAGGGAACCTCATCGTGGGCTTCCCAGATTCCAGAACCGCCTGCCCAACGACACACAAAGATGTGCCCTACTTCAAATTGTGGATGACGCCTTCTCCCTCAACAACCTTACCTTCATGACCACATCTCCAGACTGCCTCACCCGTGAAGAGAGGATCTTTCAATCTACAGGCTGTCCAGGGCAACAGGATGGTGGATGAATGCCTTTGGCATCCTGCCCAACAGGTTCCAGGTACTTCTCACCGCACTCATGCAGCATTGCCCCAAGACCCGTGAGGTAGGATATGGAAGCTTGCTGCAATCCTTGCACCAATTCTTCCATGCGGCACCCGCTATCCCAGGCCTTGCAGAACAGGATCGTGGACTCCAGCAAGGCAAATGGGACATGGAGCCTGGGGGAATGGAGGCAAGGCGAAACCCTGATGGACACTCGGATGTGCAAGGCACAACAGAAGCCTCAACATGAAGCAAAGAAGCAGCGCAAACCTCCTGAGACACTGGTGCAACTCCCCAGCTGGAGGCAGGTGAGTGCAAGACGGATTGGTAAAGATCTTAATAATGTATGCTCCTTCAGTTCTGTCTCATCACACGGATGAGATTGGGCCATGTATGTTTGGTTGGCCTACAATGAAACAGGGCGTTTAATAAAGAGTTTTGTTTATGTTGAACTGTGTGGATATAATTATTACATTATTATTGATAATAAAGGGCCGTAGGTGTGGCACCTGGGAGGGTGGACCATACAGTTCCCACTATGCTTGCACTGGAGGTTTATCTATCCCACTGCTATCCTAACGCCAATCCCACACTATTACCCATCCGCACAGGTATCCTATACCTATCCCAAGCTATCCTTACCCATCCCACAAGCAATGCAAAGGGCTGTAAACCATTTCTAAAGTTTTCCAGCAAGTACTTTTATTAAAAAAAAGAAAATGACAGCAAGTGATGTGAATCATAAAATAGACTTTATTAACACAAGCATAA
Organism: Laticauda laticaudata; assembly: GCA_004320025.1. Classification (NCBI taxonomy): domain Eukaryota; kingdom Metazoa; phylum Chordata; class Lepidosauria; order Squamata; family Elapidae; genus Laticauda; species Laticauda laticaudata. The sequence goes on along the minus strand of BHFT01039797.1, from coordinate 3,922 downwards.
GACAAAATGATGGTCTCTGGTACTCCTCTTTTTTTCGCTCAGTCCCCAGGGGTGAAGGGGCAGGTGCTGTGGAGGTGGCTGGTGCTGGTAGTGCTTGTATCGCTCTCCAGAAGCAGAAGCAGCGAACGCCAGCCCCAGAAGAGTGAGCCCGATTGCTGCAGAAGCCCAGTAGAACCAGAGTGGGGCCAGGGGGCGGATGGTTGCCCTGTCCCTCTTGCCAGGGGGCTAGCAGCAGATGGCTGAGGGCTTGCTGTGGCTTCCGCATGGGCTGTGGGGTGCTGCGCTGGCAGGGAGGCTGGCTAGGAACCAAAGGCTGGTAGGAAGGCTGGCACCTAAGGTGGCAGGATAGGCTGGCAGCAGGCAGGCACCAAGGCTGGCAGGAAGGCATGCACCAAGGCAGTGCACCAGGCTGGCAGGGAGGCAGCACCAAGGCGGCAGGAAGGCTTGGCAGGCAGGCATTTGCACCAAGGCTGGCAGGGCAACATGAACCAAGGCTTGGCCAGAAGACAGGCAGCAAAGGCTGGCCAGCAAGGCTGGCAGGCAGACTGGCAGCAAGGCTGTAGCAAGGCTGTAGTAAGGCTGGCAGCAAGGCTGGCAGGCATAGTGCAGCAGGGCAGGCCAAGGCAGCCAATCCGTCGCAGCAGGTCTTTCCTGTGAATGGCGACTCTGCTTCCGAGCTTGCTTCCGTTATATCCGCGGGCTGACGCAATCATCCACTCCTGCATGCGCAATTAACGCTCAGCATTCCGCTAGGCTTCCGCTGGCATCCGCTAGGCTTCCGCTGTTGCATCCGTTTCATCCGCTGTGGCATTCCGCTGTGCTCCGCTGTGCATCCGCCTATATCCGTCCGTGTCCATTTTGCTGCGGCTCCCCTGGAATCCCTGCGGATTGTGCCATCCGTCCCATCCGCTTTCCATCCGCTGGGCTTTCCGTTCGCATCCGCTTTGCATCGCCCTGCGTCCTCCCCGCCGTCCGTGTTATATGTTATCCGCTCCGGTTATGCAAATTTTTGCCCCTTTTGAGAGCGGATAACAACGGGTGGAACATTTTGCTTGTCCGCTGTGTCCTTTTTGCATCTGTTGGCCAGTGTGACATGGGCTTAAACTTGCAAGATTCATTTTTCTTGCCATGTATATCCAAACTAGACTTTATTGTTTCTCTGTGTCATATAATATGCATGGTTATGTGCATAATTCTGTGCTTATTTATCTATTTTGCATGGTTATGTAATGTATATTGGAGGTAGTGACCCCTTGAGAGTTGTGTGCAATGAAATTTCATTTTAATGTATGCTGATTAGCATACACTCAAAGTGACAATAAAGTTATTCTCAGGGGTGGACTGCTGGGGGCTTGTAGGGCTTCAAGAGATCTGCTAGCTAAGATTGTGGGGCTCAGAGAGCTCACTGAGCTCAGAAAGACAACGAAGGGAAAGCTCTTAATATGCTTAATTGAACTTCTGGCCATTCAGCCAAGAGCATTTCACACCTCATAAAAGTGTTGCAAGCCAGATAAACAATCCATTCAGTGCTTGTGAGGGAGAACCATTGAGGAAATCAGATTACATAGCCACTAGCCTCTGAGGGGATTAATTCCCAAATAATAAGAATCATGTAACTCACCAGAAACTCCATTAAGACTCCAAGATCCCTCTCACAGTCAGTGCTATTAAGCTTGGTTTCATCCAGTCTTTCATTTAAGTATTAAATGCACGAAATAATAAACAACTTTTTTGCATGTATTCTTCATTAGGTAATTTGGGCAAAGAAGTGATGTAGAGTTGGCCACACCCACCCAGTCACATGACCACCCAGCCACACTCACTCAGCCCACCCCGGGTTATTCTACGTTAAAAATGAATGGGTTTACGCTTTACAAACCTGTTCAATCTCATGTCTGTGTCATTGGTCAAGATGCTAACTTTAAACTGCGAACCTTCATCATCCTGCCTTCAATACTGAAATGGAAATAGTGAAGCCATAGATGCTCACTAGAAATCTGAAAGCAGGCATTCAGCAATATCCTAATTTACCTACGTTATCATTCACTGTAGCCATAGAGCAGGGTTAAGGCTTTGTTAATTCTACCTGTCCCGAAGGAAACTGTATGGCAATGAAATGACTAGCAAGTGTGGTATAATTTGCTAATTCACACAAATGCTTCACCAATTAAAGTCATTTTGGTAGCTGGAATGAGAAGCATACGATTCTTCCTTTCACTGAATCCTAACTTTTGTTTTCTAAAGATGTTGAAGGAATGAATCTCAGCAACATATTGAAGCTGAAATGTATAAAATGAGATATCTTGTCAAAATAACAAATCATTGCCATATATTTGAAACATTTATTGCCCTAACCAGTTTCAGGTTTTCCTGAAAAGGAATGAAAACTTGATTTGACTCTAATGAATGATGAATCGATCAGGGCTTTTATTTTTAATCAAGCAAAATCCAGTTAAGGACACATTTATGCCTCACTTAGTGAAATAATAAAATATCTCGCACACACTTTGGAGGAATGAAATATTTTGAAAGAGTAATTCCACTAGTGTTTTGTTATATCTATATTATATATTACTATTGTAGATGAATAGAATGATTGGAATACAGTGGTTGTGATGAGACTAACCAAATAAAGCTGCAAAATCCCATCTATGAAGTTTATTGGTTTGTTGGTTTGATTTGTTTGGCCTCCCACTTGCCAAGTGATTCTGAGCAGCTGACAAATTAAAAACATTTTAAAGAGTGCATTGACAATAAAGTGTCAAATATAAACAAAATGCTGGAATCAATAACTCATGGCTAACATGGCGACCTAACCCAGTGGTTGAAGAAAGAACCATGGATTCAGCCTTTGTAAATTGGACTGCCATTTGTCAGAAATGATGTAGGGTCTCCTGTTTAGGTGGAGGGTTGGACTAGATGACCTTCAAGGTCCCTTCCAATTCTGATTATCTGTAATCTGTAAAGTCCTGCAGATTGGGCCCATTTAATTATTGGAGTTCCTTAGAACAGGGACCTTAAAGTACTGAACTTTATTGATGCAACTTTTTTTAAATTGTAAAATAAAATAAATCTTTATTAAGATTGATTTTCAATCCATGAAATACAATTTCGTATTATGCTGCAAATAGCTGCCTTTTAGTAGTAAGCTATTTTATCTTAAAAGTAAAATGGGCACAATATATTCAGATACAACAAATTAATAGCAATAGCACTTAGACTTATATACCCCTTCAACGTGCTTTACAGAACTCTCTAAACGATTTACAGAGTCAGCATATTTCTCCCAACAATCTGGCTCTTCATTTTACTGTTCTCAGAAGGATGGAAGGCAGACTTAATCTGGAGCTAGTTCTCTGGCCAGGCTCTGGCCAGGCTATGGCCAGAGTTAACCTGCAACACTGCATCACCACAGGTCTTATTAACTTAAATTAACCACCCTTCTGGATTGATTTCTCCCTTTTAATTTTTGTTCCAGAGAAAGAAAAAAATTAGCTGCAAAAAGGTAATACAGAGAATCAGGTTCAGGATAATAGAGTTGGGAGGGACCCTGGGGGTTGCTTGGTCCAATCTCTTACTCAAGCAGGACATCCTATAGAATTCCAAACAAATGTAAGTCCAGTGCACTCCTTAAAAGTCTCTTGAGATGCAGCACCCACAACCTCTGAAGTCAAGACATCCCACTGGTTAGTTGTTCTTGTTGGGAAATTTCTTCTTACTTCTAGGTTGCTTCTCTCCTTGATTAGTTTCCATCCATTGTTTCTTTTCTTGCCTTCTGGTACTTTGGAAAAATAAGTCACCTAACAGGTATTTGGGTTGTAAATATATAAACCAGGATAAACATTTTAAAACTTTAAGAAAATGCAAAACTGTAATTAGGTGTGGTTTCTCAAATGGCCATAAGATGGAGCCAGAAACCTGA
>BHFT01039792.1:0-164489 GCA_004320025.1 Laticauda laticaudata | reverse complement strand
TCCAATGGATGGCAAGCTTTTTTTAATGTTTTACATCCTCTTTGCATCTGTAAGTGCAGTGGGACCGGGCCTTTAGAGCATTAAAAGAACAGTGTCCATAATAAGATACATTGGAAGAATGTGCTGAAGGATAACGCAGCCACATCAAGACACATCTATTTCAACACTCTACCTGTAAAAGAGCCAGTTGGTGGTACTGTAGCTAATAGTAAGCTACCTATTATCCAGCATTTGATCACAAGACCAATGTGTCTAATGTTTTAGCAAAATTACATCATCCAATCCAAGCTCATGTTTATATTTGGATAGGATATTATACTTCCTCAGTTCCTCTCCTAACTTGTAATGAATATTTACAAAAATCACTGAGAGAGACAATAAATAAACAAACGGTAAGTGTAGGGAAGAAAAGACTTTAGAGTGTATTTGTAAAACTAAGAGTAATGAGTATGATTGTTTTTATTATACTTTATTACAACTGAATGTTAGATTTAGTTAGGAGTCAAGAAGCTCACATTTGAATCTGCCAGGAGGCACCATTGAATGAAACTCCACACATAGCTCATAAATGAAACACAACTAGAGGGGCACAAGCCGGCATATGGTTCCTAAAGACTAAAATCAGGAATCTATTCAATTTTCTTGTGGAAAGATTGTTTTGTTCGGAAAACACACGAGGTAGACCGGGTTCCAACAACAAAAGGTTTTATTCAAACAGTAGTCAGAATAGGAACACTTTGGCTGCAGCCGAGGCCAGCCTTTTATACAGGCTGGCCTGCCTGCTTTCAACCTATGGCATTCCTTTAAATTTGCCGCCTTTCAGCAGCTCTTTGGATTGGTTCCTAGTGAACCAATCCACTTCTTACTTATCTGGACCAATCAGAACAGTAGTCTAGGATTCAACCATTTACATATAGAACAAAGATTAACACTCAGCTATCCTTTACAATAAAGGACGGCACTTCCTATAGGTCTCTGTCAGGATTAAAATGTATTAAGAAGATTTTTAATAGCCCTGTGGACTTTTTCTGAATCAGAAGGACACTCTGTATTATTAATCCCTACTAACATATTATTCCCCCCCCTTTTTTTCAAAATAACAGAGGGCTATGAAAGATTTAAATAACTTGTAATTCTTTGTAACTGTTCTGTGGCAGAGAAATACATAGCATGCACAGAGCAGGCCAAGACCAAATTACCTTAGAGCTTATTCCAGTACAAATATACCCTCCTTTCAGTTTACCCAGGATTTTTGGACACATTCAGGTGGTATAATTTTCTGGGAAGCAACACAGAGGTAGAAGTAGTTTTCAGGTTGTAACCAATTGTTCAGAGACTATTCAGATTTATAATGGTGCTAAACAAGGGGCACTTACGATGGTTCCTCAGAGTTCTGGACATTGTAGTGTCCCTGCAGCTACATTTTTGATGTTTCGTGCCAGGCTCCCACAAGCAATGGGGAAGCTGGTAGGAAGTCAGAAGTCATGATCACTTGAGTTCCTTTTTTAATGACCCATGTGGTTCTTGCTTAACATCAACCATGTCTAAGTGGCACAGTCAAAGCAGGATTAGAACTCCTGGTCTCCAGGTTTCTAGCCTGGTATCTTAAACAATAGACCAAATTGGTTTCCATATGTCATATAGAATTAGTTAGAACAAATCAGTGGAACAACTTGCCTCCAGAAGTTGTGAATGCTCCAACACTGGAAGTTTTTAAGAAGAGGTTGGACAACCATTTGTCTGAAGTAGTGTAGGGTTTCCTGCCGGAACAAGGAATTGGACTAGAAGACCTCCAAGTTGGCTTCCAACACTGTTATTCCATTCCATTCTATTATATTCTATTATATTTTATATAATCCCGTCCTCTCTACAGTAAACAATGATAGTTTGAGAATTTTAATAAGAAAATAAGTGCACTTTTTCTCATTTGAAAGTGAGAAATTGTTTTTCAATATTTTAGAAGATAACGGAATTGTAAAAAGCAGCATTAGCTTTAGCTTATGTCTCATTTCTTTAATTAAAGGTTTGATGTAACATGGAGAGTGGGATCCCCTAATGTGGTACTTCACAGTGATAGGAAAACAGAATTTCAACTTGCTCTTCTCATTGACAGCAACTGCAACTTTGACTTCTTCGATTATCCATTAGATAGCAGCCAGTGCTTTTTGAGCTTTTTCTCACTGGACAGCAAAGGTACATAAATAACATAAGGAAATTGGTTGTAATACATGGTACAGAACTCTATTCAAACCTCAAGTCAAACCATCTATAGTGCCTTCTTATTTGGATGTAGTTAAGAAGGTCCTTTGCAGTCTGCATGTTTTATTTCTGCTGGCACAGCACATAGTTCTAATTAATTTTTTTAGGAATGATAGTTGTTGATTTGGGTGAATGTGATATGGCTGGTTATAAAGGCATAATGTACCCCTATGGATAACATTGATCATTATTCATGATACAACCTGTTTAATAGTGCCAATCACCACTTAGTATAAAAATGAGGGATGATAAATATTGCTTGGTCAGTTTGCATGGCTTTCACATTGAAATGTATAATTTAATAAGTAATATTAAAGTAATATTTACTTATACAAAAATTTGAATATATAAGCCAGTGAGTGAAAACTATCTGACATTGTCCACTAATGTGCCATTAGGCACATTGTCAACATCATTATGTGGAGCTGCTGTACAAAATGTCTAGTTCCTATTATCAGTTTATGCACAATCTCCACTGACAAGATATTGAGCACAAGACAAAAAAAAAAGGCATCAGAGAAAACTTTTAAGGGAAGAAGTTGGTACCAGACTTCGATTGCTAAGATATAGGAATTCCAACTCTCAGTACCTGGTAGTAGCAACTCTGCTCCTCCAAAGAATAACCACTTATTCTAACCTCTGCTATGATTCAGCCCTTTTTTCATCTATCACATTTCTTTTTCCAGATAGTTTATAATATGGTTGACTCATATTTATAGTTTAACTTCGACACTATATCAGCTTTTTACTTATGATAAGATTATGATTTTTCAAATTCTTTTAAATTATTATTTCAAGTCAGTGAGCTGGAATTCAGCACCTCCATTGCAAATGAAATTCTGAATTTAAAGCATGAATATCTTATCACAAACATGAACATTACAAGCCAAAGGAATATGGCCCAGCCTTATTTTGCGGTCATGGTAAGAATATTACTTGCATTGCAATTTTTTAAAAGTACCTTAGTGGCATCTCAGTCAGGGCCTATTCTTCTAGCTGACTGGACTGATGCATATAGATATTCTATCTGCCTTTGGAATGGATATTAATAATGGGAATATTTCTTGGGAGTCTCACTTCTTCCCACCCACATAAAAATAAGAATATTATAATTGGGTAGGTTTATTTCATTAAAAAATTTAATCCATGATTTACAACCATAGTGGCTGAATTCACATGCTGTGTTTAACCAAAGCAAACAAACCACATTTAGACTTAGCACTGTCAATCAATGCCCAACAAATGAACTTCTGGTGAAACTTGAATTATTTCTTCCTTTTAGCATGACGTCTGGCTTCTTTTTCAGATAACTTTAAAAAACACAGGAATACGAGTCCTCCTTTCCTCAGTATTGTCAAGCTTTGCAGTTGAGATAGCAGATCTCTGTGGCTTCTTTATCCGTCTCCAAGACAGACTGTCATACAGGATCACTTTGCTTTTGGCATATCTAGTCTTCTATTCTTCTTTTCTTGGCTCCCTGCTGGAATCCTCCTCCTGTAATCCACTGCTCAGTAAGTTGTACAAACAAAAAGATGTCAAGCAACAAGTCACTCAAATATGTCAAATGGAAAGTTTCATCCACTTTATCTAACAGCTTAAAATAACATCCAGAAAAAATATTCAACCAAAAGACAAGATTATAATTAATGATAACAGCAACACTTTTTTTATGGAAGGTGGTAAAAAAGGTGGTTGCCTGGCAGTTTCAGAAGGGTTTGGATGAAACAGATCATCTGGATCCCTTTCAGTCAGGATTTGGGCCCAGTTATGGGATGGAAACAGTATTGCTCGTGCTTGTTGATGATTTCTGGTGAAAGCTGGATTCAAGTAGTGCAATCATCTTTGACCTCTGACCTTGAGTGAGAGATCCAGCCCATGACCATTTTTCTGTGGTGTGGCACAGGGCTTGGTACTCCCTCCACTCCTTTTTAACATCTATATGAAGCTGCTGGGTGAGATCATCTATCACCATGGGTTGAGGTATCATCAATAAGCAGATGATATTCAATTTTATATCTCCATCCCTAGTGATCCAAGTGATGCTGTCGCTGCTCTTTCATGGTGTCTTGAGGCTGTGGGGGCCTGGATGGGGGACAACAGGCTTCAGCTGAACCCTTGGAGGACCCAATGGCTATGGGTGCATGGAGCTTCAAGATCCAGGATTTTACTTCTGGAAGGGATGGCACTACCCCAGACAAATGTGGTATGCAATTTGGGGGCCCTCGTGGGCTCACAACTCCTGCTTGAAGAGCAGCTGGCAGTCTCAGCTAGCAGAGCTTTTGCACAACTTTGGGTTGTGCACCACTTACAGCCTTTCCTGTATCAGGAGTTTCTATGCTCAGCAATTCAAATCCTGGTCATCTTGTACTTGGATTACTGCAATGCACTCTATCTGAAGAGCTTTTGGAAGCTTCAACTGGTGCAGAATGACCCTCGTGTTCGTCAAAAAAAAAACCCCCCCCCAACAATGTAGTGACAAAACGTTCGACGTGACCGACGACCATTGCTTCTAGGTGCAAGTCAAGTTGTTGATTATTATCTATAAAGCCCTGCCTGGAAAGGGTCCAGGTTACTTGAGAAACCATTTCACCCCTATGGGACAGGCCTGTCCTACCCATCCCTATGCTACAGATCCTGTCAGTCAAGGAATTCCAACTGGTGGGGTCCTCTGCTGTGGCCTTGGTGTTTTGGAACATCTTGCCCCTTGAAGTGAGATTGTCTCCCACTATCCTGACCTTCCACAAGAGCTGAAGACCTGACTCTGCCCAGTGGATCGGGGCCCCAATGGGGGAGTATCTCACTGAAGGTGGTTGTTCGACTAATAACCCTGTACATTCTGATCCTTTCCTCAACATTCTTTAGTTTTAGTTATAATTTGTATTTTATTATGATTTTACCATGATTTTACATACTTCTTTGTAGATATTTATGGTTTTATTTTGATGTTTTAAGCCTCCCAGAGTCACCTTGCAGTGAGATGAATGGCAAACAAATTTCATAAATAAATAACTCTTACTGCTCATCACACTTAACTGTAGTATAGATCTCAAGGAACCCTAACCATAACATTCATCCTAATCTGAATGTATATATTGGTGCTAAACTAATTTCAGCACAAGCTTCCCACATAAAGCAAAGGCTGAGGGCACCCATCAATAATGCCTTCAACATCTTCATTTTTTCCAATAATGTCTTAGATTATTACTACACTGGCCTTCTCATATTACTATTCCTTAGCACAACAGAAACTATTTTGGTGCAGAAACTGGCCACAGATAATGCAAATCTTTGTCTGAATTATGGATTTAAACAAAAAAGAAGGGAACTTCTACAGCATCAACTTTTACAGCATTAGAACATGCAAAGGATCTTAAGACATAAGGCAAGTAAATAAAATATAGTGGAGGGGGGGACCATAATATTTCATAAATAAGGTGATGTGGAAACTTCAGCACAATGACATAAATCGTGGCAATAAGGAAAACCCATAGGAGATTGGTCTACCATCTAAAGACTTTTTAAAATCTGGAAGTTACCAGGGTTTTTGAGGCTAAAATAGTAGTGCTGCTCTCTTATTTATTTGAACTAAGAATCAATTATTTTAATACTTGGTGCTTTAAAATTAAGTCATGAAGCTGTAGCTGGAATAACAGAGCAGCAATAAGGGTAGATGGTCCATTCCTTTTCCTCAGACTTCACTATAATGATACAAGGAAGGATGCATGAGTAAAAGTAAGAGATGGTGACTCAGCTTGTACCCAGCCAGTATTTTCCTTAAACTTCAAAATAAGTGAGAGAGTCTCCCTAACCTAACAAAAAACGACAAAGAAAAGACATTTCTCATCAAGAATTTTGCAAAATCATTTTTTAAAAAAAATTAGATCTTTGTTCCTGTTTATTTGACCCAAATGTCTAAAGCCCATGTCACACTGCACCAATGGATGCAAAGAGGATGTAAAACAGAGAGAAAGGCTTGCCATCCATTGGAAAATGCGATACATCTGTTGTGTACTCCCTGCATCCGTGATTCATACTCTCTATTCGTTCAGCATCCGTCTACTGTGATTTCATCCGCTCAAAAAGTTTTGAGCTGCACAAAACTTTTTGAGTGGATGAAGTATCCAACGCGTCCGTTATACATCCGCTACGCATACGGGGAACATCCGTTATACGTCCGTCATCATCGTTACGCGTCTGCTATGTCCGCTAGGCATCCGCTGCGTATCCGTGCAACTCAAATCTGCTCCAGCGGAAAATGGACACAGGGAGGAAGCGAAACAGACACAGAACGGACACACAGCTTTAGTAGCACGGACGTAGAAAGGATGAAAGCGGATGCAGCTACGCATCCGTGTCATCTGCTACGCATCCACTTTGGTATGCTCCCCTAGAAGCCCTGCAGATGTGCCATCCGCTTCCATCTGCTTTCATCCACTAGGCTTCCGTTGAGCATCCGTTTTACATCCGCGCTACATCCTCCCCCCGTCCGTTCTTTTCTGTTCTCTTTATGCAAATTTTTGCCCCTTTTGAGAGCAGATAAGAACGGATGGAGCCACTCCCAGATTTTTGGCCATCCGCTGTGCCCTTTTACATACGTTTTGCATCCGTCGGGCGATGTGACCTAGCCTTAAGTTTTTAGATTTAAATATTGGAAATGATGTACAGTATAATGAAATATATGTAACGTGTTTTAATTCTGTTCATTGTAGCAGTTGAATATTCCCTCATGCTCGATCATTCAGAATATTTCAAATAACTTTTGACTGGATCTTAAATTCTACTTCTTTGATTTTGAATTGGCAAGCCGCAAAATACCGGTACATTTTTCTCTTTTGATCAGCAGATTGTAGAACAGATGAAGGGTTACCACATCTCAAATCTATTTCTAACACTTTGGACAGACTCTTCTGCTTCATCTTCTTAGGCCTGGTTCTTCTGTTTCATCTCCTGTTAGCTGGGCTGTGGTATCTGTGGAAATGTGCACCCAAGAAGCCTCCTGGAGAAATTTACCTAGAACGAATCAAGTGGGATTGTGGAGAATAACATGCTATTTATGCTAAGTATCCAGCTGAAATGAAATATATTTATGGATACGCTATTTGCTTTTTTAAAATAAAAAATAGCTTTTACTTTCCAATGGCTCACACCTGGTATACAGGTAGTCCTCGAATTATGACCACAATTCAACCCAAAATTTCTGTTGTTAAGTGAGACATTTGCTAAGTGGGTTTTGCCCCATTTTATGACCTTTCTTACCTCAATTGTTAAGTGAATCACTGCAGTTGTTAAGTGAGTAACATAATAGATAAGTGAATCTGGCTTCCTCATTGACTTTGTTTGTCCGAAGGTTGCAAAAGGGGATCACATGACCTTGGGACTCAGCAATGGTCATAAATAAGAACCAGTTGCCAAGCCTCTGGATGTTGATCACGTGATCATTGGAAAGGTCATAATGCAAAGGTCATAACTGTGAAAAATGGTCAAAAGTTACTTTTTCCAGTGCCACTATAACTTTGAATGGTCACTAAATGAACTGTTGTAAGTCGAGGACTACCTGCACTTTAAAAGTTACTGCTATTTTTTAAAACTAATTTAATAGATATTTGGTACTCCAGGAATACCAGTAATATGTCCAAAGCACTTTCGCTGCATCAAATCATTCTCAATCTATTTTTTGAGTTAAAGTTAGATTGTTTTATGAACAAGCTATATTATACTATTTTGATGTGATGAAGACATTCTTCTCTGCCAGTGTGGAACTGGTACTCTGGTCATATCTATTAAACAGCAAATGTTTCTAACATTTTATCTTACCAATATGATAAATAATTTATCTTTCCCTTGTTCCAAACTATTTGGAGACCAAGAGGTAGCTTTGTATTTGTTTCATAGCTATTAATTTTTATTGTGTGCTAATTTGATGCTAAATTGTAGCTTTATAAGCTTTAACTTATAAGTTTTTAAAGAATTTTCTGTAGTAACAATGTGTAAATGTTGCACATAAATAAATACTTCCAGCCATTATATCATTATTTATCTGTTATTATTAACTGCTCAGAATCATTGGGAATGGGGGGGGGGGCAGGCATATGAATGTATTATTATGGTTGGTCGCATAGTCAACTAAATGTTCAGACTGAATTTGGCATTTTTTCTATCTATCAAGTGCTTCCCAAGGACCTGGGATAGGCAGATATGGATTTGTGTTATTATTATTACACACTAATGGGGAATGTTTCTGAGTCTTCTGTTATTTATTTAACATTGAAGTGATGTTAGAAGCTATTAAAAAGTGTAAAAAAAAAAAAAAGACTAGGTTGGTATAAGGAATACAATGCTGACTTTAGGAATCAGCCATTTGTATCCTTTTTTTCCCCCATAGAGAAACCTTTCATTCCAAAGCAAGAAACTTTAAAAAATAATAATGTAAAACTAGCTCTCCAAAACAGAAGCTACGATCATTTTCCTTAAAGGATCCAAATACTACTTTATGCCCGGAGTAAAATGCTTGGGCAGTTTATATTATCATATTTGAAAATAACAGACAAGCAACACTACACATCTATTTCAATCGTTCTGGCTTCTAAATTATAGTTGGATTGATTTCCATGTATTATATTCAATTTGGACCTCTTTCCACCTGTCTTTTTAAAATAAAAGGTCAGTGCCATTATATTAGAAGAAAGAGAAAAAAAGAATACCAGTGGTAACTTTTATTGACCCAGATAATGAATCAATAAAGGGATTGGGGAATACAATTTGATCATTGTACACCTGTCCCAAAGAAGAATATTCAAAGCTACGATTCAGCAGTTGACTGGAATAAATACAGAGCAAAGGATAAAGCTGTATACAGGTTAAAAGCTAGAACCACTGTGTATCATATCTCGTTATCTGCAAGGTCTATATAAGTGTTAATTTACTTTACTCGCTTGTTGACTTTAGCATAATTGTCTGTGTCGATAAATCGGGTTTGACATGTCACAGAGGACTTAACATGATTGCCTCTATGGAAGTTCTATTCAACCAAATTTATTTTTACTTCAGCTTTCAGTCATTTTTTGTTGAGCACAGCAAAATAAGTATTAAATGTGTCAACTTGTCTTACAGCATCACATTTACAAATATAAAGAAAATGAGACAAGAAGAGACAGAACATTCTCATGAAGAAGCAAAGATGAAGTTTTTCCAAGAAACTGAAAATGGGAGAATTTTCCCATGTATTTTACGAGGAAATGTACGTAAGGCAGGCTTGAAAAGTTAGTGCCCTCCTAAGCATATCCATGCGCTCCAAATCTGTTGGCAATATCCATTTGCTATTTGAACCCTAACTCTGAGTGGATTTGCTCTTTAAGGGGATTTTCCCATTTTACTAGGAAATGTAGATGAGGCAGGCTCAAAAAGTCAGCGCTCTCCTAAGTATACCCATGTGTTGAGAATCTGTTGGCAACATCAGTTTTGCTCTCTGAATTCATGGAGATCTAACCCTAATCATAAATCAATTACCCCACCCCCATGAGATTTTTCCATGTATTTTACCAGGAAACATACATAAGACAGGTTTGTAAAGTTAGTGCCCTCCTAAGCATATCCATACGCTCCAAATCTGTTGGCAATATCCATTTGCTATTTGAACCCTAACTCTAAGTGGATTTGCTCCCCAAGGGGATTTTCCAATGTATTCTACCAGGAAACATAGATAAGGCAGGCTCAAAAAGTCAAGTGCCCTAAGCATACCTATGTATTCCAAATTCATTGGCAATGTCCATTTTGTTTTTTGACTTCATGGAGACCTAACCCTAACCCTGATTAGATTTGCCACCAGTGGGATTTTTCCATATATATATTTTTTTAGGAAAAGGAGATAAATCAGTGTCAAAAAGCCAGTGCCCTCCTAAGTTTATCCATGTGCTTCGAATCCATTGGCGATGTCCATTTTACTCTCTGAATTCATGGAGACCTTACCCTAACCCTAAATAAATTTGCCCCCAATGTATTTTCTAATGTATTTTAGCAAGAAACATAGATAAGGTAAGCTCAAAAATTAGCACTCTGCTAAGAATACCCACGTGTGCTGAATCAATTGGCAATGTCCCTTTTGTTTTTTGTATACATGGAGATCTAACCCAAACCCTAAAATAGGAAAGCACAGAATGTCACATACAGTGGGGTGGCCAAAATGGTTTACAGTTTCTCTTTTGGGCTATCCCTTGATCATCTTGGATTTATCACCCAAATTATTCAGGAATACTACTGTGTAGCAGACCCTTTTCCATGTGTGAGGTATTACACTGGCAGTATTTTTCCAATATATCAAGTTGTGTTTATGAAAAAATAAATTGCAACCTTGCCTATACTGCAGTGCATACATTGCTACAAAGTGTCATCACTGTGGGAAAAATAAGAAATTGTCAAAATAAAATATTTTGATCTCCTATAGGATTGAAATTATTGCAATTTCCATTTGCTATTTCCAACTGCCAATAGCTGCATGTTTTAAAAAGAAACAATTATTGCATACCAACAATTATTGTGCACTTAGGATGTATTTTTTGCTTGTGGAATCTTGCCTATTTGGATTTTTTTTCTTTAAAAAAACCATAGCCATTCAATTAATTATTTGGGTAAGTTTAAAAATTATTTTCAGTTGTTAGCCTTCAAAGCTCAAATAAATTCAAAGGAGAAACTCCTTTTGCAACGCGAAGTAACCTGAATGCCCCATGCCTCTCATTAACTATGCAATATACATGACTTAATTTATTCAAAAAAGTGATGGGTTTTTTTCCCATATATAATTACCTTTGAATCATGAGTCCTTGTACATTAATTGACAAGAATACAAGAAGTTCTTAAAACCAAAATATTACCACAAGTGCAAAGAACTACATGTAGAAAATGGCTGCCGGCCAGTTCTTCAGTTGCTTCTTCAGTTTCCTGACTGGTTAATTTAAATCTTTTTCTAATATCTTCCTTTTCTCTTTTTTTTTTCATTATATCTCATCTCATTTCCATATAGTTTTGCTCCCTCTCTTCTTATCCCAAATACACTGTGTCTGTGTGGCAATTTACAAGATTCAAAATAAGAAAACAGTATCTGCTTCAGCTGTAGAAACTGAAGCGCACGCAATTGTATGTTTGCATAAGCATGTGACATGCCCAAACATATACACCCACCCAACATCACATACAGTGTTTATTGGGCAAGAAAATCTTGAGGTTTTAGCTGCAGTCCATGATTTTGAGAAAGTTGGGAAGTTGAACATTAAGACTGGGAATTGTTTCAGATGTAAAAACTGAAAGATTCCTTGGGGCACACAATGGCAAGTACACAGCATCTATAACTTCTTAACGCAAATTTGTCTGTTCTTGAGAACACACTATAAAATAACAACTGCATGGGCTCAAGAAAAGAGCCTGCTACTTTAAGGAGTTGCAGGCAGATGCTTTGTTGGTATTACCATACAGTCCTAAGCACACACATTTCTACCTTCAAATCCCAAGTTCTGCACAACTCTATCATTGCACAAAGCCTTGGTTTGTTGTTTATTTTTCATAAGACTTAAATTCAGGACTTCCTTTGTTTTTGGTAAATGCACCACTGCAACTATAAAATTCATTTTACCCAGTAATGCTTAATTGTTTTGAATACTCTTTAACAAGCAAAAGCAGAAAGATAAAAATATCTATATGAGAGACAATGAGAAACCAGGAAAACATATTGGTAGTTCCCCAAGGGACCACTTTAAATGTAATTTATATCCCTCCCCCATCTTCATCCATTTTTTTTGTTGAACTTGAACTTATCTTTCCTGACTGCACGCAGACAGGCTACCCAGCACAGGAACTGGATGTTATGGGCACAGATATTGAAGTGCCCAAATCCAAAACTGTCATACCATCTTCAGAAATCATAAACTTTCTTCAAACTTTTTAGTTCCAGATGCTTCCCACTTCAATATTCATCCTTAATATGGCCCCCTACTGATGAACCAGGCAGAATAGACACAGGTTTAGTGTTGGTTGGTGTGTGTGTGCGTGTGTGTATGTGAGGGAGGGAGTGGGGGAGAGAGAGAAAGAGAGAGAGAGAGAGAGAGAGCACAGCTGGAGGATTGGGAATTAATCATACTCGAGAAGTTTGCTCATTTTGCTACTGGATTTTGGTGGTACATCTATTACATGAATATATTTGGCCTCCCGGCATCAGGTTGTCTCACTTATAAGACATGACCAGATGAAGCAGGTCTTCGTTCTATTGTTCTATTTTTAAAAGCAAACTGTAATGGGCTATTATGAGAATTGTGAGGGGATGGGCATGGAGAAATCCCATTCATTTTGTTCATTTTTGTCTTTTTTCCTTGGGTCTTTTTAAGGGAGTTGTTCCCTTTAAGAGAAAGGTATCTCCTTCAGCAGGGCACTAAGAGGTTGGGTTGGTAGACATGCAGAGGAGTGGGGCTGCATTTCAAAGCATCCGAAAACACAGGGGGGAAAGAACTGACAGAAAAGATCTTGAAACAAGGAAGCTGAAAGAATAAAGGAGAATGAATTGGTAGATTGGGGCCACAATAAACAGAGTTCAAGTAAAGCTGAAACTAACAAAAATGAAACCACAATATGAGTAAACCAAAGACAGACAATAAAAAATAGAAGTCGTGTGTTCGAACTTAGAGTGCCAGAGAAATAATTATAAAAGAGAAGTTAAGACTAGAAATAAATAGACGAGATCTTAGAAGATTGAAATACCCAATAAAAATGATAGACGGAGGATCATTACATTAAACGTAAATTAGAAAGTGTTTGGTAGTATTTCTTTTGTAGCAAAAGCTTTTATAATAAAACCCTTTTCCAACTGGAACTGACATGAATGAATGCTGTTTGGGATCTGGACCATCACTGGAACTTAGATGACTGTGAACGGACCGTCTAGGGAGATTCTCAGTTATCCAGGTCATGACTGTCCCAAAGGTGTTTTCAAGAGGCAACTGGACTTTCTGATTTTTCTTTGAAGACATTTTGCTTCTCAGCCAAGAAGCTTCTTCAGCTCTTCCCCACCATTCAGTCAGAGCTGAAGAATCTTCTTGGATGAGAAGCAAAACGTCTTCAAAGAAAAACCAGTTGCCTCTTGGAAAAAGCACCTTTGAGACATGTGAATGGATTGCTTACTTGAGAACTTGCTCTTCCTTGACAATAGATTAACACAGAAACATTTCAGCCAATTAGTCTTAATTCTGGGGCATTAAATGCATGCACCTTCAGTAATATGAGTGATGATAACAATCAACAAAGCTCCTTTTGCTGTAATCTATTTGACTCCTTTTGCAAATCTAGCCACTACAACACATAACACAGACATTTCTTCAGCAACGCTTGCGACTATAACAATGGGATTTCTCAAGAAACAAAAGAAAGCAAAAGCCCGTTGACCAAGAACATTTATGATTTATCAGAATGGTAAGTATCAGATGATGGCATCTTGTGCTTGGTGACTGACCAACGTTGATCTGTGAATGATCTGTACCCGTCTCTGGAAACGGTCCTACATATAACTATGCATACAGCGTTTGAATGCCAGAATAAATTTGCAAGAAGTGGAGGAAACGGGGAGCAATTCCAGATGTTTTTTTAAAGCATATTTTGTGAGAAAATTCTGGGTATCTGTAAGAATTCAATCACAGTTTGGGGAGATCACCATCAAGTGAGACCAATGTCACAATGCAGGATAAAATGCTTCAATGGGTTTATACTGCCTGAGCCTTCTGAGTGTCGTGTAGGAAATAAAAGAATGTGATGTCCTTTACTTAAATTCAGGATACAAGACCACTTTACTGTTAAAAATCCTCTTCAATCTGAGTAGTGTTCGTTGATGCCATTTGGAGAAATCAATTGTCCGGACTGTTCTTCTAAAAGCAGGCTTTCATGATCCAGCATGATTCTATACATTCCCCATACTTATATGAGCTTGCTGCTTGAAGATGAATTTCCATTTTCAGTGAGAACACTCAACATTATAGGAAATGTCTACAAAAAGTTTTATCTCTTCAATGAATGCTATTAAATAACCTAACAAATAACATTTATTTTTGAACCTCTGGAACATCTGGGAATGGAGAACTTTAAAAGGAGTACTATTGATTCTCTTCTATTATCTCTTAGACTTAGGAGGAAGGAGTTTCAATCAAAGCAGAAACATATATAGCTTCCCTATAAAGATACTAAAATATATAATAATTCTTACTATTTAGAGCTATTAGTTCCAGTTTATGGCATGATTACAGCAGACTTCAGGTTTCAGCTAATTTTATGAGCACTTAGTGGTATGAGCAATCATATATCCTGAGTCCAGGCCATATAAAACTTTCACATGAATAAAGAGCAGCTCAGAGAAAATCCAACTGATAATGTTACCTAGTTTGGGTAATGAAACATTTGCAAGAAAACATTCAGGTTCAGAGAGCACCAAGGACCTCTCATAAATTATTCCATTTCAATGATATACGAGTCACGCATTTTCCAGTAATTTGCTAGCTTCTGTCAGGAAATTTCCCATGAGGCTGCAAGAAAGTTTGTAAAAAAACTTTCAAATCTTGCTTTAAATAAATGTATAGTTAAAAACATGTATGTAGCTGACCAGACTAAGTTGGCTTTCATTTCTTGCCCCAGTGATGGGATAGATATTTAAATTTTTACAACTGTCTAGTACCTAAAGGATGCAGATGTATTTTTGAAATAGCCCCATTTCCCTCTTGTATCCTTATGATTTATATTGACTGTTTCCCAGTATGATTTGATTGCTGATTGTACCCAATGACTATCATTAAGTATTGTACAGTTATGATTCTTGACTCTTAACAAATGTACTGTATTTTTTATTTTATGTATACTGAGAGTATTTACACCAAGACAAATTCCTTGTGTGTCCAATCACACTTGGCCAATAAAGTATTCTATTCTATTTTATTCTATTCTAATTTTTCTTATTTGCCTTCAACAAAATCCATCTCTTTTTTGCATCTTTAAGCATGGCAACCAAAACAGAGTTCCTCCCTCTCCTTCCTTCCCATATGTATTCTAAAAAAGTCACAAAATGTAAGAAGTAGTTTCTTGGTTTTTTCTTCTTGAATCTGAACAATTACCATTCATTTGAATCAGAAATGGAGAAAAACTTTACAGCATGTCTCTTAATTAAAAATGAGAGAGAAAAAGAAAGACACAAGACACCTGAAGGAATTAGTCTTCCGATAATCTCCAAAGAGGACATATAAACCACAAATCATGTTCTTAGAAGTTTATACATTTGATAAATACAAGTTTAATCCATGGCTTTTCGCAATAAAAGAGAACTAGGAAATCACCAACGTGCAGACGAGAGATCAGGCTGATGTATCAAAGAGCTTTTCAATCATCTCACCCACTTGCTCAACTCTGTATTTAATGTATTTTTCAGGATTCTTGGTAAAGGGTACACTACTATACCTGTCAGACAAAAAGCAAAGATAATATTGTATAAGCAAGGAGAACATTCTTCATTCTCCAACTGCTCCTCGTTTCCTTATTAGTTAACAGAACACCATCCATTTTTCCTATCTTGTTTCCCTCCAGAAGAATCTTCAGCTAGTATGGTCAAAGGAGATTAAAGGAATTGAGTTCTGAAGGCAGGGGGAAGGATGACTGAAATCAATGTCTTTTTTTGAGCGCTCACTCTTCATTTGTTCAAAACCATCATAAACAGATATCAGAAGATATCTGGATGAACAAAAAACATTGTTTATAAAAATGTCAGGAGAACCCCCCAAAATTACTTCAGTGAGGGGTCAACAAGCTCAATAGGTGTATACTTTTAACAGATTAATTGAGTTGGAAGGGACCTTATAGGTCATCTAGCCCAACCCCCCTGCTCAAGCAGAAGACCCTACACCATTTCTGGATGGCAGTCCAGTCTCTTCTGGAAAGCTTCCAGCGATGAAGCTCCCACAACTTATGAAGATAAGTTGTTCCATTGGTTAATAACACTTAGTGTATAAGTCTAACAGCACTTAGACTTATATACTGCTTTATAGTGCTTTAGAGCCCTCTCTAAGCGGTTTACAGAGTCAGCATATTGCCTTCAACAATCTGGGTCCTCATTTTACCCACCTTAGAAGGATGGAAGGCTGAGTCAACCCTGAGCCTCATGAGATTTGAACTGCCAAACTGCAGGCAGCAGAAGTAGCCTGCAATGTTGCACTCTAACCACTGCGCCACCATAGCTCTCACTGTCAGAAAATTTATCCTTATTTCCAGGTTGAATTTCTCCTTCTTCAGTTTCCATCCGTTATTCCTTGTCTGGCCTTCAGGTGGCAGACTTAGAAGAGGTCAAAAACAACCCATAAAGTGGGAGAAGGAGAAGGAATGGCTGGAATCATGAATTTGGTCAGCTATTCTATCCAGCCAATCTATGTAATGCAAAGCCTAGTGTGCCATATAGAACGATAAAAACCACAAGCCCTGTGTTTTGTGAGTGTTGAGGGCAACATTATAACTTCATATACACAGCAGTCTGGTTCTCTGGTCCTCTTAAGGGCAAGGGACACCAGAGATGGCTTCGGGGATAGGATCAGAAAACTGCATCCTTCCAAGCCTTGCCCACCTGTCAGAATTCTCCCCAAACATACAAAGAGGCACCTGTTAAGGAAGGTGGCATACGTCTCTTCCACAATGGTTTTCTGGGCGTGCCGAATATTGTCCCTCTGCTCTGTGTCAGGGATGGCCCACGCCTTCTGGATTTTACACAGCTCCTCCAGGCCATCATTGAAACCCTTTCCCATAGAAAAGATGGAATTAAGAAATGTACAGCATCTGGAACTGAACAGCAAGCAACAAGCAAAGGCATGCAAGTCAGAGAAAAAAAAAACTGTGAAACTTTTGCAAGCGCATTACCTTGAAACGCTCCTTGACCACTTGCCTCTCCTTGTCTTTTAGCTGCCAACAATTAAGGGAAATGAAAGTTAGCGGTGGTGTTCAAATTGCTTCTTGACTTTTTTTTGGGGGGGGGTAAGCACTTACCTCAGCGCTAGGATCCAAACAAGCCTGGATTTAGGAGATCAGAGTACAATAGCCTTATTATCTTCAAGAGTTTTAACCTGCCTGTCAAGACCACATTGCCCTCAAACACTAATTATGGAACACATAAGAATAGTCGTGCAAAAAAATTCACAAGCAGATATTTCAGTCTCAATTAGTCGTTGAGAACAGGGAGGAGATTATAAAAGAGAAAGGGACCTATTAATGGGGGCACAGAGACCGAGCGGTTCTAAGTGAGATCCGCAGTGTCCTTTCAGGCAATTGCAGGTAGTCCTCAATTTACAACAGTTCACTTAGTGACCATTAAAATTTACAACAATACCGTCATGCCCCTGTTGGAGACTGACTCCAAGGAAGAGGAGGAACAGCCGACAGGGAGTGGAGGTGTGGCTCCAGAGGTAGTGGAGGAGGCTGGGGAAGGGCAGAGGCCGGCTGGGCAGTCAGAGGAAGAACCAGGCCCATCCCCTCTTCATCCTAGGACACGCAGGGAGGAGAGGATAAGGGAGAAACATGAATGGCGTGGTCTACGGGGGAGGAAAGGGCTTTGATCCTCTTCATGGGCTGCAGCTGTGAGAACTGATTAAAAGGAAGGAACTTGCGTATGGGCCAGTGCTGGAAACAAAGCGTGGAAATATCTCTTGTCCATTGTTCCTCTCTGAGTTTGGTGTCCTTCCCAGTGTGTGTTCCTATATCTGTGGACGTCTTCAAGCCCTTATCTTGCCTGGTTCCCTTAACTACTTCTGTGTAGTTTGTGTTGTTTTTATTCTTTATAATTTATAGGCATTTTTAATTTAAACGGCATTTCCTCCTAGCTTGTGGGGAAGTTTTTTGTCTCCAGTCAAGGATATTTGGAGCTTTGAAGCAAAGTAAAGAAATAAAAGGGGATTCACCTGTTTTTGTGACTGTGTTTATTTTGTATCCCACCCTGGGTCATCAAAGATACTGAAAAAAAGTGACATGATTGTGTTTCACACTTATGACCATTACAGTGATCAGACCCTTGGCAATGGACTTGGCAATGACGGTTGCAGTGTCCCGGAGTCGTGTGATCACCTTTTGCAACCTTCTGACAAGCAGTTAATGGGGAAGCCCAATTCACTTAGCAACCAGGTTACTAATTTAGCAATGGCAGTGATTCACTTCATAAATGTAGCAAGAAAGTTTGTTCAATGGGGCAAAATTCAGGCAACAAATGTCTCACTTAGCAACATTCATTTTGGGTTTAATTGTGGTTAAATCAAGTACCACCTGTATTAAGCACATCTTTATTCTCGTACTTGACACAGAGGGTCCTTGACTTACAGCCACAATTGGGAATAGAATTTCCACTGTCAGAGAAGGTGGTTGTTAAGTGAGTCATTTTAGTCGATGTTAATCAAAGTACTGCTGTTGTTAAGCAAATCACATGGTTGTGAAGTGAATTTAGCTTTCCCCATTGACTTTGCTTGTCAGGAGCAGGCTGGGAAAGTCACAAATGGGGATCGGGTGACCCTGGGAAACTGAAACTGTCAGAAATACATGCTGGTTGACAAGTCGGCTTCTGACAAGTGAAGATTCATTCAACAACACACAATTCACTTAACAATTGCAATGATTCACTTAACAACTGTGGCAGAAAGATCATAAAATGGGGCCAATCTCCTTTGTCTTGCTTAGCAACACAATTTTTGGAGTCAGTTGAGGTCATAAATCAAAGATTGCCTGTCATGTCCTCCAGTTAAAACACTAAAATGAGCAAAAAAAAGAGAAGAATAAAACACAATCACACAGGTTGGGGAAGAATGCTAAGTAGGATGAGGAATTTTTAAAACTATTCTTAATTGTTCAGCTAAAATCTGATTTCCAGCAAAGATGATGTTATCCCTAGCAATAAAAATCCATTAACACTTGGACTTACATCAACTGTTTTTGCTACAGGGTGGGGTGGAAATGGGAAAGGGGCTGTTTTTGGCACAACTACTTCCAAAACAGAAACTACTTTCTCTTTTCAGATATGACACACCAGCAGTGCTTTAAATTGATTCTTGAGGAACAAAAGAAGTGCATTTTAAATAATTAGAGACACATATACAGTACTTTCCAATTTTCTAACTCATAAAACTTAAATTTAAACTATTCTTACCTTGACTCCAGGCTGGAAGACAGGTAGGTTTTTATCCGAGATATAATCTGTTACTTTTAACCAGCTGCAATAGATTTACAGAAGATTCAACAAAGTAGATGTGATCCCAAAGGTATCAAATAAATATGCCAATGAGAAATAATTTTGTGGCGTATTCCATTGTTTGATCAGGAGACTCCAATGATCTAGACCTCCTTCTCTCTCAGGTTTTCAGGGGTGAATGGAACCTTCATCTTTAGATAGCTTTGGTTAAGCTACGGCTGATATGACAGTGTAGATGAACACAAAGGATAAAAGCTAGCTTTTGCCATTTCAAACCCTTAAAAGTAAAGTAATTGGGTGTTCAAATCATCCTGTGTACTGATTTGTCCATATCTCAGAAGTGGATGCATTAAGCTAAGACATGAACTGGCGAAGGCAATAATCATTCATGAACATGCTTATGTATATACAAGTAGTCCTCATTTGGTTACCTCAATTGGATCTGGAATTGGAAATTGGAAACTTGGAAATTGGAAACTTGCAGAGGTCATAAAATTGGCAGCTATCCTCACTTTTAGTTATTTTTCCATTACTGTTGTAACTGTAATTGCTAAGCAAGGCAGTCACTAAATGATAACTGTTTAGACATTCACAAAGAGAAAATCTACACATTCAAACACATACATGCACACAAAAGAATCTAACTCATAATGCAACAGACTTTGACTCAGCAGACTGGGATAAAATCAGTTGCACCTGGTTTTATTTCAATTTCAAGCAATAAAAAGAACAGAGTTCTTTATGAATGAAGGCAAATATATATGTCCCAGGATAATGTTGCAGAAAACTTACTCCCGATGTTGGTGCTATGGCAAAGAAAGTGTGATTCTGTGGCTCCAACAGATGGCATTATTTAATCAAAGGAACCATAAGTGTGCCAATCATACCAGAGGATTTAAAGGGGAGATCAGTGGTCCCTCCAATAATTAGACCCTAAGTCATTTATAGATAATGACCAGCACCTTGAATAGAGTTTTATAGATAATGACCAGACCTTGAATAGAGTTTTATAGATAATGACCAGCATCTTGAATAGCACCTGGAAACAAATTGATAATCAATGCAGCTTGCAGAACAGGACAAAAAGTGTCCATCACTGATCATGCTGCTGCATTCTGGACCAGTTGAAGCTTCTAGTCAGTTTTCAAGGGCAGAGCATATTATAGTAGTCAGGCTATGAGGTGACCAGGGCAAGAGTAAGGACCTCTCAATCTAGGAAAAGGCACAACAGGCACATCAAATGAAGCTTTCAAATGGCTTCTCTAAGTTTAAGGTGGAACATCCTCAAATCAAGGTGGTTCAATCACCCACAGTCACTCAGTTTTGATAGGATTGAGTCAGAGATGTTTCCTCCCCATCCAAACCAGTGTAGACTCTAGGCTAGGGGTCCCCAAACTTGGCAACTTTAAGACGTGTAGAATTCAACTCCAAGAATTCTCCAGCCAGCTGCTAGCTGGAGAAATCTGGGAACTGAAGTCCACAAGTCTTAAAGTTGCCAAGTTTGGAGACCTCTGCTCTAGGCCCTGGGAGAGAATGTTGTAGGTCTTTTGCCAGCCTAGGATCAAAAGATATAATTGATATCATCAGCACACTGATAATGCCAAACCCCAAACTGTCAGGTGAGTCAATAGTTCATATAAATGTTGAACAGAAAGAGGGGAGAAAGCAACCTCCCATTCCCACTTAAATAAGGATAAGAAGCCAGATGCCATTTATCTTCACATAAGTTTCTATTTTCATCAGCATGTTTTCTCTTCAAATATTATCTTAGCATCAGTAATGCTGGATTCTCAAAAGGACGGTATGTCCTTCATAATGCAAGTGGATGGAATTGAATTTGCTTCCTAATTAGTACTAAATTCCAATGATACCAAACATTTTACTTGTCCTTTTCAAGAAGAACAATTTGCCTTCTCTTGCTCGACCACAATTTGCTAAAATTCTCTTTGTGTGGGCATGAGAGTTTGATTAAATCAGTCAAGTCGGAACTCAAATGGAAAATGACTAGATAAGTTCTCTTCTCACCTGCATTGATATGTCAGAATTTGCTGCTCAATGAGTTCTCTATAAGATCTTTCTGCTGTCTTCTGTGTCACAGCTACCAACTGGATTAATTCAGACCTAGGAAAAGGGATCAATGAACAGGAATCTGTGAAATAGCAGCATTTTTCTGCCTATAAAAAAGAATCCATTTCAAACTGGTGAAGAAGAAAAATCCTGTCTTTCTGTGATCTTTAAATTGGATCAGTGTTCAACATATTTTAAGTGATACTGGAAGTCAGGGAAAAAGAATTGTGAGGGCAGCAAACAATCAAGCCTGCCTCTGGGGGTAATGGAGGTGGGATTGGATGGAATGGGCCACTTGACTATGACTTGGTGCTGAGTTGCAGAAGTTCTCCAAATTTCTCCAGGTTATTTGAGCTTCAAAAACCTTTAGAAAACAAAAGTTGGTTTCATTTCTTTCCAGGGATCTACAAGGTTCAACACAAGATTAAAGAGTTCTTGTGTATTCCTCAATCATGAAGGAAGGGCAATTAATTTCAAAAATTTGCTCTAATTTTTAAAGGCATAACAATACTAAACAAGTATTGTTTAGTATTGTGCAAGGTCTTGAAATCTTGGCTGACACCATGCTAAGGAGAAAGCAAAGAATACTCAAATAAAAATGCATTCACCAATGAGGAGGAGATTTGCAGATCTTTATATTGAAATNTTGAAATCTTGGCTGACACCATGCTAAGGAGAAAGCAAAGAATACTCAAATAAAAATGCATTCACCAATGAGGAGGAGATTTGCAGATCTTTATATTGAAATATCATGTTCATCTTCTCTTTTCAATAGTTGCTTCTCATCAGTCAGGAACAAACTGATCTTGAGTATACTCCAAAAATATTTTCTTTTCTTCTACTTCCTTTTGTGCATCAAATATCAGATGAGATGTAAAAAGGATTGATGCTGAATTATTAAGAACATTTTGGTGTTACTTGGATTTTTTAAGAGTTATTTGTGTGTTTTTACCCTTAAGCACTTTAAAACATTTTAAGCAAACAGGGAAACAGTGAAGACAAAGCTTCAGTTTCTAGGGATGTAAAAAAAACCAGTTAGGATGATTTTTAAAAACTTCCTCTAAGCTATGCTCTTAAGAGTTTGGGATTTTATTCCCCATCTCAAGACATACTGGATTCCAAACAAAAAATGATGAGAAAATGAAAGTGGCAGGAAATACACACAAAAGCAGTATTTATTGGGTTGTACAACTGGAAAAGCTTCAGTTGATGGGAATTGCAAACTGGGAAGACAGGGCATTCCAGGAAAAGATAGATAGATGCCTTCAACTATACTTGAAAAACATGGAAATTAAAAAGCCAATTCTTTAAGATTGCCAGGACCCAGACTTTTTAAAACATTGAGTTCTATCAATGCCTGATACAAAGTCATCCAGCTGGCTTTCATGGCTAAGGTGGGACTAGAATTCAATGTCTCCTAGTTTCTAGCCCAGCCCTTTCAGCACTGCACCAAAAAGGCTCTCATGTATCAGGCTTAAGGACTGTGGTCATCTCACTGATAGATGAGAAGAAGAACTCCTGCTGCCTTTTCCATGTGTCTCTGTACTTTCTTTAATTCTATTTAAGCCAGATGGATTTTCTTGTCCAATGCTCAAATGACTGTATGTACCTATTTCTTATGATACATTATGTCCCTGAATAACCTCAACTCCATGTCCTAGTTAAGTCCAATTGTACTGAGAAACTAATGCACTAGACAATGCATGGAATCCACAGAGCTGTACATTAACTATGACAACACTTATTTTTCTGAATTGGACTGATTGTCATGAAAAATGCAAAACTACCAGCAGAAAATTATTCCTTGGATTGCTTGGAAAGTACTCTCCAGAACAAAAAGCCTCTCAGTTGAGAAGATGAAAGTCCTTTCCATATTAAAACTATTCTCTTTTTTCCACTGCCATACATAAGATAATTTTAACAGAAGAGATGAAATACTTCAAAGGACCTTTTTTGAAAGTACATAAAAACAACAGCAGCAGCAGCAAAAAAGAATAATAATAATTCTGCAGAAGAATGAATAAAAGAAGCTGATGAACACAACAAAGGAGATAAATGGAAGAATAAACATGCTGTATTTTCTGCCAATATACAAGTAATCTTCTAATACTTACTTTTCAAGAGACTTGAGAATGTAATTGTAGTTGTTAAGCAGGAAGATGGCACTTAATGCTGGGTCCTCATAAACTTTGGATTTACTGAGAAGGTTTAGTTGTAAATTGCCCAAAACTTTGCCTTAATAAAAAAATGCATGAGGGGAAAAAAAAACTATTTACAAAGTTTTCAAGTTTAACAAACGTGTTAAGTACTTTCTGACAGTACTTAACTTAACTCGTACTTTCTGACAGTACTCATTTGAAAATGTAATTTTAGTTGTTTTTCTTTTGTATAAATCCTTAATGATCTATTTCAAAAACTCCTGAATAGTTTCTCAAGTATGAAACATTTTTTTCCAATACATAATGAGAAGGTCATTATTAATTTTGTCTATTCCTTGATAAATGGAGTTAAACCTTCATGAAAGACTGAATAGCAGATCTTTCAGCTATAAGACAGAAATTAGTAATATCAGTCCCCTCTCGATTTTTGGACTCCAATAACCAGAATCCTCAAGCATATTTGTACAGGAAGATTGGGAAAGATTACTACAGTAAATCTAATGCAGAGTCTAAGTGTATTTTTTTTATTTATTACACTTCAATATCTAACTGAGGACGAATTCTAGATGATCTTATTCAACTATTCAACTTGTTTTAGATAGATAGAGATAACAACATTATCCCACTTTTCAGTCCCACTGCCACTAAGATCAGTTGTCAGCATAATCTTAAGTTTGTCTTATTAGAAGTTATTGCACTAAACAAGTCAGGTCAAATGTGCATGAGCCCAAGAGAGTGAGGGTGTCACACACTTGAAGAAATTACTCACAGATGTAGGTGCTCAGCAACCGTCTACTGAACTCTGAACTGTAACTACTGGCTGAAGAGCTAGTCTCTGAAAGAAACAAAAATTAAATTAGTTACTATATGCTATTTAATAATTTAGGAACTGCTGTTTTGTTTCTTCTTCAACTTTCTGTTTCTATAAATACTATAAGATATTTCTTTCTGGATGTACTACAACAAAATGCTTCCCCCACCAACTGACACTTTCATATCTGAGTCTCAAGTTTTTGCTTGTCTGCAGTTTTACTCTCTTTATTATTGGCAATCTTGCTGGAGAGAGCAGGAATGACTGACCTGCAACTGAGAACTTAAAATTTAGAGAAAGGGCTACTCTGGATATTTGATTGTTTGGGAAAATTTTAAAGAAAACAATTTAACATTTACAAATACGCTCATCACTGAGAAATGCATTGAAGACTTCTGCTACTATTACAAAACATTTCACAGCTGTTTTAATAAGTTGATGAACTGTGCAGTTTCACACTGAATCCTCCTCACTCCAAAATTTATTTTGCTACCAGAACCATTAAGGTTGAATTAAAATGCATTTTCATAAAAACTTAACATCCTTGAATCTATTATTCCTGCAGGCAATATTGAATCTTCTAGGAGACTATGGGAATAACCAAGATTTCTGAACAGGACAGGTTATTCATTATAATTGAATATTAAAATATATGTAATATGCCAATACATGTCACAGAGACATAGCAGCCAATTTTGGCAAACAAAAACTAGCAATGTGTACATTGTCATATGGGTGGGTACTGGAAGAGTAATTAAACCTTTCCTTTGTTTATCATTTTCCAAAAGCAAACTTCTCTTACCAAGCTGCCCTTCCATCTCTATCTTATGATATTTCAGATGTGGAATCAGAAATAAGAGATGCACCTTTAGCCATATCAGCAACAGAAGTATGTGGATGACATTAGTTTGAACAGAAGAACTGTAACCCAGCAACAATTCTTTCTGTTTCTTGTTCAAAAGCAGAGCTTCATTGAAGTTGTTTTATAAAAAAAATGACCGAAAGAATGGCTCTTGGAATATTTTATGATATACAGTATGCGTATAATGTGTTATTTGCTCAGAAGTGAGTAAACTCTTCAGATGAAGGGCAAATCATATGGTGCCATTAACAAAAGCTTTGTGCTGCTTTACAGATGTCTAATCTTTATGAAAACAGGCAGTGGCATACCAGTTATATGTGCAGAAAAAAATAACTATATTATAGTTATAACTAGCCCCACTGATTTGGACATTTTCAGACAATTAGATAAGCTTTTTCTGAGATAAAAAAAACCAAACAGATTTGTTAAGTAGATACAAAGAAAGAAAGAGAGATTGAGACAGTAGTATTAGCTATGCATGCAGGTAGTACAAATATTGCTACTGCTTACCTCTGGGATCTAAAGGTATATTGTATGTGTCCCCAAGAACTATAGAATTTAAGGCAGAATTGAGGCAAAAAGATTGGAAGGAAAAAAAGAGAAAGAAGGAAATAAAGAAAGGTAAAGTTCAAAAAGACAGGTTAGAAACAACCATACTTTCCAGAACAAAGCAGAAGATACCAACAGACAGTGCTATGGACTCGGCAATGCGGAGCCACTTCTTTTTTAAGAGGATGCATTCTTATCCCCATTGAGTTGGAAACAAGCTACACTGCATTCAGGGGTGCTCACCCTCCAATAGGTGGGTAAAGACTGCAGCCTGAACTGCCAGTCTCAGCCATGACATTCTGCCCCAAATTTGTAAAGCTGAAGGGCAGAAACAATAGAAATTCTTCTCTAGCTCCCCTGTGTGATGGTTTGTTTGTTTAATCTCAGTACATTTTGTTCTGTGAATTCGGTTTCCTGGAATCCAAAACAGAGGTTTTAGGAAGTTCAGGATTGATAAATACTGTAGAATCTCATTCACTTTCTATAGTTTTCACATTTCCCCCCATTTCTGCATCAGTTTGAAAAAACACAAAACCATGTTCTGTGTGCTCTAATCAGCAGCCATTCTATGAGCCAATTAAGAAGTTGGCTCTACAACTGCCTTTGTCCATAATCATTTTAGCCAGTAAAGGAGGCATAAAGGTAGTCGACACTGACAGAAATGGATCGTGTTTTAAATATTGTTTGATAGCTGTTAACATGCAAGATGCAGTTGCAGTTAAACCTTCTTAACAATGGATCTGACTGGACAAAAATGATGTTCATTTTAATTCCTCAGGGAAAGTCACAATAAAGGAAACAAAAGATATAATGATAATTAGGTCAGAAAATACTCCTGAAATCTTCATCAATAGCTGAAAAGTTACATATCCTGAAAGGTTAATATGAGAGCCATTTGATGTGGTTTTAGCTTTTAACAGAAACAATGATTTCAAAACTTCTCTGTCTTCTATAAAAGATTCCCTCAGAATCAAATGAATGTTCTGTGCTACTATGGCTGGGTTATGAAATCCAACTAACAACCTTGCCATGCATTGAGAATAATCTGGAAAATCTTTCATTAAAAGATGCTGGGTTTTGGAGATAAAAGGCCATTTTACATTCATCCTTTTAGATTTCAAGGATCCCAAAGCACATTTAGAGGCTGATAAGAAAAGCCAGAGTCCTCTCTAAAGCTTAATATAATTACTTAGACAGTAGCAGCTTTTACTGTACCAGACCTAGAATGCTGAGTATGCAAGAAGTGAATAAGTCACATCCTTGAAAGGAGGTTTGACTGCAAAACAAGCAAAGGAAATGATTAGATCAGTGCCAGGAACACATTCATGGGTCTTGGCATAGGTACCTTGGGATGCCAGCATGGCACCTGCAGTCTCTTGAAAATCAAGCAATTGTTGCAGGAAGAGAATGGCCTGTAAAGAGAAAGGAAAAGGTCTTTAGAATGAAATATCTGATCCATCTAGCCCAGGGGTAGGTTTATCACTTATGGACTTCACTCCCAGAATTCCGAGTGACGCCATAAAAGGTTCCCCATTCCCTGGCCTACTGGTTTTTTCAGTTTGAAGGGATAATCAATTTTTTTATGGCTCACTCAGGAATTCTGGGAGTTGAAGTCCATAAGTGATAAAAGAGCCAAGTTTCCCTACCCTTGGTCTAGCCTGACTGGGAACAGCTCATCAGGTTACCGAAAGAACTCTTTTCTAGTCTTGCCCAAAAATGATTTCTGGATGTAAACATGGAAGACTAGCACATCTCTGCAAAAACCGTGGGGATGACACAGAGGCAAAGACGAACAGTTGAGCAATATGCTCTTCTCTGGGCAAGAAGGAACCATGAAATTGCCCACATGAGCTCTGGGAAGGGTGGGGGATATTCTTGTGACTAGAATGCCAGAAGCTGTGGAAGAAAACACCATGCTCACAGCTTTGCATGAGGCCTATTTAAAGGACACCTGATGTGCCCCATGCACTTTTAAAGTATGTTTAAATGGGGCAAATTTAAAGTTATAACAGATTAGCTAAAGCCACCTTGGTTGAGTATACCTTCAATCTGAGAAAGACTAAGGTAAAAAGAATGAAGTCAATTATAAAGATTTAAAAGGGATTAAATGCAAAAAGCTTCCCAGAATTTTGGAACAAGAGTTAAATTTGAAACACTGCCTCATCTGAAGTATATTTTTGAATTAAATAAACAGAAAATATACATCTACAGGTATCCTTGACTTACCACCATTTGTTTAATAACCGTTCAAAGTTACAATGGGCACTGAAAAAAGTTACTTGTGACCAGTTTTCACATTGGCTATTGCAGCATCCCCACTGATTATGTGCATAAAATTCAGGCACTTGGCAACTCATGTGTATTGCACTGTATTGGAGTTATGCGATTACCATCTGTCACCTTTCCAGCTCACTTTCAACAAGCAATGTCAATGGGAGAAGCCTGATTCACTTAACAACATGACTCACTTAACATCTTGGCAAAAAAGGTCATTAAATGGGACACAATTCACTTAACAACTGTCTTGTTTAGCAGCAGAAATTTTGGGCACAATTGTGGCTGGTTTACATAGTTAAGGAAGTTGATTGGCCCACAATGTTAAAGAAATAAGTAGATAAAAAAGAGAAAGATGAAATTCTGAAAAGAACCTGTGATTACAAGTACAGAAGTGCTGAAAGGGACCCACAGGTAGTCCTTGAGTTTTGACCAGTCGTTTAGCAAAGTTAGGCTAGATCTCCACAGAGTACTTACAAACCAGTTTCAAAGATCTGACAGTTGACCCTCCTCTGTGATTATCTTGGGCACTTGGCAACTCGCTTGCATTTATAGCTGCTTGTAGAGTCCCAGTCACATGATCACAATTTACAATCTTTTTTTGTGGGAAACAGGCATTTAATTTCTGGAAATAGGCCTATTGTAGTGTTGGGCTTAATAACTGCTGCAAAAAAAAAGGTTCTCAAGTAGAGTACGGTCATGTGGTAACCTGCTTAATCACCATGAGCCGAACTCAGGCTGAATTATGCTTGTGAGTCAAGGATTACTGTTATGGACCCAGGAAAAAAGAAGCCTCTCTTCAATTTTTTACTCTTCTTTTATGGATTACAAATTTGAAATAAAGAATAATGTTTATTATTAAATGTAGTGAAAGTTATAGGATGGAGGAGAGGAATGCTGGGCCACTACAGAAGAATGTACAGTATTTGCTTCTGATAAATACATCCACAGAAAAGTATACTATTTTGTCAGCCAATAAGATTATTATAGGTGTATAAAGCTGAGATATCCTGAACTACCCACAATGAAAGATGAAATACCTTTTTTGGAATACTAAACCTTTTCTGGACTTTCTTTAATGAACTAATATGATGACTTTTAGACTGGACGATTAAAAAAGTGTTGAGGGGAAGAAGTGATTATAGTTATGTTTCAGAGGGAAGGTTAATAATTTTGATGCTAACTTAGTAATGAAAGCAGGCAGTCACTTCGTCTTTTTAAAAATTTCTTTCCCTCTTAACCACATTACTTCTTGCGTTTCTCAATAAAAAATTTTTTTTTCAAAAAAGGAGTAGTCAGAGATGAAGTTCAAAACCTTTGCTTATATCGCTTATTTGCACTCGTAATTGAGAGATTGCTCTAGATCAGGGGTGCCAAATTTGTGGCATCACGTTGTCATCATGTGAAGTATTGTGACTTCCCCCCCCCTTTGCTAAATCGGAGGTGGTTGTGGTCAGCGTGTGAAACATCCAGCTTGCGGGCTGCGACTTTGACACCCCTGGTGTAGGTAGATTTTTTTTATTTATTTACTGGGGGAGGGGTTTCCTCCATTTTGTTTTTTAAAAAATCAATTCTATATCCATTATGAAAGGGTAGGCATATTCTGAGAAACTCATGTCAAGAAGCCCTTGGTATCAAAATAATATAAAATACAGGCCTCTATTAAGCACAATCCTAAATGCCAACTAATTCAGAGCTTAACATAAAACAGATCTTTTCCATGGAAAGAATCTGAGACTGAAAATATTGTTTACATTTTTGTTCTATGGCTCAAGCAATAAATCAATTGTCCATGTCAAAAAATAAACCACCTATGTATGATATATGCAGCACGTAGCTGCCCCTCTCTTTTTCTTTCCAGTAGCGCAAAGCATAAGAGAGATCACTGATGAAGAGCACATGTAAACTGAAACTGAGAATCTCCCTCAGCCATGTTTGTGGATCTCACCATTTAAAAGGTTTTTTAAAAATAAAGATAAAAATAATGATAGCAGTTTTGTTTTCCATGTTTAAAAGATCATATTGAGGGAAAACAATTTTGCAAAGTAAATCCTTGTGAGGAAGATTCTGCTCCAGGCATGTTATCTTGATCAGAATCCCTCCCTGTGGCTTATATAGTCATAAATAAATGTCCCAAAGACCAGCTGCATCTTACATATTTAATGCATTTTGTAGTTTAGCTCTCGGCTGAAGTTTGTATACAGCTGCTCAGAAATCATCCACCACTGAGCCTCTACAGGAATTCTACTTCAATGCTGCTTGATTATCATGTTTCTCACACTGTCATCTCTTCTACTGAATTGTCAAGACTTTGCTGGTTCCTCTTTTAAAACCACAGAGCTATTCTTAACCAACCTCTTGAGATTCACCCATGCCTTCCTATTAGCCCTTTCTGCTGTTTTCCTTAGCAAGCTGAACTCTCCTTTTGCTATTCCAGAAGAGACAAGAGCAGATCACAAAGCAACTCGATATCCCATCAGAGCCTATGAATTTTTAAATGGACAGACTTCATTTCTGATGAAGGTCTTGGCAATGCTAAGATTAGCAGAGGAAGAAAAGAGGGACATTTCCTGCTTGCATGCAACCCCTAGGAAGATATTGTGCCTAGTCTTTGCCAAATTGGAATCACAAGGATGTTTCTCTCCCCTCAAATTGGTGGAACATCCTTGACTAATGTCAGAAATAACCAAATATAAGCAGTTTACTGTTTGTGTGCTACACTTGTATTCCCTAATGCAGAAATGTAGGGGGGATCTTATTGTCCTATCCAATTGGAAGAGAGACCATGAAAAAAAGAAGAAAAGAACAAAAAAGGCAGACCAGCCAGTTTCCAACTGAATGAGCTGAAGCAAGAGACTGAGTATCTCAGCTGTGTACTTCATGGAATCCAGGATTAGACTGGGCTTTTCCAAGATTTAACCTTAGAAGTCAAAATAAAACACTTTTATGATAGTTACATTTCTCTCATGATTGGGATATTTGTGTATTTCATGTCCCGGGCTCAGGAAAAGACTACTATAATAACATCCCAGTCCCAATTTACTCTGTCTTGTTATTTTACTATTATGGCAGACAAAAATATTGTCAACAAACAGTATAATTTTTATGGTCTTAACACTTAATACTTAACATAGCCAAGCAAGGTAAGAGCAAAATGTTTCCAAAAACATCTTCATCCTTTTCAGAAAAAAAGTGTTCTTCTTTTACAGAGTGATTGTGGTACTTAAAATAGGAAAAGTTAAGAATATCTGTACCAGCTCAGCTGTCCATTTCCAGCAACCCATTTTGATTCCCATTTTTTTGTCTTTAATGATCCGTAATCCCTTACATTGGGGTGGAGTCAGGGCAACTGAATGGAGTTGAGTGGCCAGATGCCTTTCCTGTCACCAATGCAGAGTTTACAGCAGATAATAAGAGTGGTCAATGTCTGGAATACTCTACTTGACTCTGTGGTTTTCTTCCCCAAACCCCAAAAACTTTAACCTTACACTGTCTACTACTGACCTCACCCCTTTCCTAAGAGGTCTGTAGGGGGCGTGCATAAGCGCACCAACGTGCCTACCGTCCCTGTCCTATTGTTTCTTTTTATTTTTCTTATATGTATCCATTTCATGTATTCATAATTATGTTTATACTTATACCTATTATCTTGTAAATGATTAACAAATAAAAATAAAATAAATAAATAAATAAATAACTCATTGTGCTCACCAAGTTCTATAAGCTACATAAAATGAGAGAAGAAAAATGCCTAAGCAGAATTTGTAGATATGATACTAATCTCATTAGACTAATTCCAGGTTCTGACTATAAAATTAGTTTAATCTTACAACATTAAGTTTCTCCCTCTTCTGTAAAACAAGAGGGGGGGGGGGCTTCATGTTACCAAGGCATTCTGAATTGTTTTCACATACATTGCTGGTGAGTTCATGGACTGTCCCATCTTTTGGCATATTATATTCCTTATCTGGATTGTTCTGGAAAAAAAAATGATGAAATAGTTTAGAATGGTTTAAAATGATTATTATTATTTTTTTTACAAAAAGTCGCCTGAACCACGAGATGGGTGGCAAATAAATTTGATAAATTATATGAATGAGTTGAACCACCTCACTCTTTCCATGGCCCTAAAGACCAAGGGCACCATCTACTGGTAACTGAAAAAAATGCTTGGACAGATGTGTATTTTAAGCCACTTCCTTTGGTATGTTTGATTTGCCCATAATTCAACTTCTCTTTTTCAGCCAGATGAACTGTGGACATTTTAAAAGGGCAAGAACTTTGTTGTATGGTTGAGGATGCTTCTGATTGAGAGGTATTATCCAATGCATTTTGTCAGAAATGTGCATTAAATTCAAAAAAACATGCAGACAGATTTTCTTTCTCTTCTTCAGGATATCTTCTGGAATTTGTGACTATTACTACAAAAGTAACAACTGAAACATTTATACAAGTTTCTTGGATTGCTTTTGGTGGCAAAGAGATAATTCACCTCCAAAGGGATGCTAATTACCTTGATATTGTCTGCAAAATGTTCCAGGGCCTTGGCTCCTGTGGTCTCCATTGAGGTTATGAGGCTTGGTAATTTGTTCTTAGTGCTGGCTGCTGTACCCTGAAATATGAGTCACAACATGAAACAATTCAAAATGGGGATAGCAGCCAAGAACTGATAATGAAGCAAATCACTCATAGTTCTCTTGTGGTATCTCATATAAGACTTCAACTTTATCTCTATAAAGTTTATATCACAGTCGGAAAAGCTTAAAACTTTCTAGATTAAATGCCTTGCTAGGTACAGTATGTGCTCCTGACAGATTGAACCTTATCTTTTAGTATTACTCCATTTCCTACCTGAACTGATCAAATGCATTAAAAATGCATTTCTCCTTATGGTACAAAGCAGCTTAATGTATCACCCTTTACCTGAAAAATTAAGATTCCCAAACAAATTTCCATCCTTCTAGGGGCAAAGCTACTTAAAACAAGTAGCCTTAATGGCATTGGGCCTGATCTGAAGGACTGTCTGTATCCCATAACATCTATCAGGCCAATTCAATTCTGCAGGGTTGGCACAATCCAGGTTCATACGTACAATTAAGCAATGTCGTTTCTCAGAACCCTGGAAGTGCACCTTCCCTGAGGTATAGCACCTGCCCTCTGGAACAAGGTTTCCCTCGAGATCTGGATAGCCTCTACTTTGCTATTGTTTAGAAAAGTGGTGAAGACCTAGCTCTTTATCTAGGTCTCTCACATCATCCCAGTGAGAGATCTAGATAATCCAGACAAGGAATTGCTATTTTTTTTCTCTATGTTTTAGGTTTTATTTTAATTTCTTTATTACCATCACTGAGATTCAAGCTACGTACAAGTTTTAATCATAATCATAATAATTACAACAATAGCAATGTCTAATCTGAGTCTTTGTAAGAATTGACACTGTATCTGTGTGAAAGGAACTCTATATATGAAAACTCTCTGGAAGTTTCAGATACTGTATAATTCATCTGTATACCTCTGGGCAAAAGGAAGCATATCATCACTATTCCTTATGCTGATTTCCCTGCTCCTGCAATGCAATTTAACACTTTCTATCCTTCTGAAAGCCCATCTAGACTTAGTTCCACTATATAGATAGAAATTAATTTTTTCTTTGCTTCTCTTAATGATGTATATGGCTAAGTATTTCTCACTAGTGAATCTGCTGTGTTTAAGTTTTCAGAGGTGCCCTATTTCCAGTTTCTACCTTTTCATTCACTCAGGCTGAATGATCAGAACAAGATCAGAGTACGACCATCTTTGCTATGAACCACTGCCTGGAGACTTGGGAAACCCTTTTCTTAGTGACAATTAAAAAAAAATCAGTTGGTCACATGAGATCTGTTTTATATTGTATGTGGAACACTCATTAATTTTATTATTATCGTATTGAATGAAACCTAATGATATTGTATATCTCTGTCCTGAGCCAAGCAAAACATGTGGTGGAGGTCCTCTCCTGGTGCTTGAGAAGGCTGTGAGGGCCAAGATGAAGCAGAACAGAGTAATCTTAGCAAGAAGGAAATGCTATTTAGAATAGAACATTTAGAATAACAGAGTTGGAAAGGACCTTGGAGGTCTTCTAGTCCAACCTCCTGCTTAGGCAGGATACCCTACACCACTTCAGACAGATGGTTATCCAATCTCTTCTTAAAAACTTCCAGTGTTGGAGCATTCACAACTTCTGGAGGCAAATTGTTCCACTGATTNGCATTCACAACTTCTGGAGGCAAATTGTTCCACTGATTAATTGTTCTGTCAGGAAATTTCTCCTTAGTTCTAAATTTCTCCTCTCCTTGATTAGTTTCCACCCATTGCTTCTTATCCTGCCTTCAGGTGCTCTGGAGAATAGCTTGACTCTCTCTTCTTTGTGGCAGGCCCTGAAACATTGCAACACTGCTCTCATGTCACCCTAGTCTTTCTTTTCATCAGACTAGACATTCCCAGTTTCAGCAACCGTTATTTCTTTAGAAGCTCTCTGGTTCCAGAACTCTGAATGAAATGGTTCTACCATCAAGGAGCAGGCCTGCAATTTGGGGTTCCTCCTAGACTTGTGGCTCCTAATAAAAAGAGGAACAGCAGGTAGAAGCAGTGGTCACTGACCCGTTTTTGCTTAGCTTGACTCCTGCTTTCTGTGAACTCTTTCCTTTGAGTTCTGCTTACTAGTCCAGAGCATACATTGATTATTTTATTTCTATAGCCTCACGTCTCAATATCTGCATTTGGTATCTATTACTCTTTTCATTTGACTTTGGACATGCGGGTTGTCAATCAAACTCTTACAGTTCCCAACTGTTTGTAATCAACATACCATGAAAAACTATACACTAAATTCTGAGTTTATGTGATCTAGCGGGTTCTAGTTTCATTGCTAACCAATTACCTGCAAAACCTGATCAAATTCTGGCTTTGTCTGCTTTAAGTGCCTTAGGATGGGGAAGATAGTCAGCACAGCTGAGTAATCATGACGCATAATGGCCTTCCGGGCTGCAGACACAATGTTGTCTCCCTCAATCATCAAGTTGTCTAAAGACTCCTGTAGAAAAGCAAATATTGGTTGAGTTAGAGAAGTGAATATGGGATTTTGAACTATCACTGAAGGAAGGGCATGCTGTGTTTTGAAGAGACCTGAATAAGGGAATCAAATGTCTTCTTCTGGTGATGTTCCGGGATGATTTCAGTTAGTAGCTGGTACTCGCTTTGGGCCAGTTTTATGAAGGCACTCACACAATGGATGTACACATCAATCTCCATATCCAGCATGTCATCTCTCCCTATGGGGGTTATAAAAGAACATAAGATGCTAGTTTCTTTTAGCTGATATATAAACATATGAATAAATACAGAACTGTGAAATATAGCAGAATATGAAAACTAAAGTCTACCAATTGTGTAAGTGCTGCAACTTTATGCCATTTAACTAATCATAAGGAAAAGCTGCCAAGTAAGCACATCCATCTGAGACACATATAATGAATATTGGATATTCCATCTTTTTATCAACAAAACTTTTAAGATGTACATATGTAGAAGAAAGACCAAATATGAATTGTTCAACATCTTTCTCTTAGTCATTTTTTAATTACTGTAAAATACTGATAATTGTATTTACAATAGATTTTTGCTAAAACCTGCAGAGTTCCTTATATATTTCTGACTAGGGATTTTGGAATTAATTTACAACAATTAAGAAGAATCAATTACCATTCATTTAATACTTATCATTTGTAAATTATCTACATATCAGAGCAGCACTAAATTATCAAATTTCTTAAATAAACAGTGCAATACTTTCAACAGAGTAGGTTCAGATATGGTTTTACTGTCTAAAATAACATACCCCACTCTTAATGGAATCTTCAGTCCAGGAATAAAAGCATACTATAGCCAGAAAGAGAATTATTCTTTTAAAAATATTCATGCTACAGGAATTTGTTATGTCTCCAATGCATTCCTATGATTTTCAATCAAAAGAAGTGGTATCAAAGGAAATAACTAATACACTTAAGGTGTCTAGATCTTTTCATAGTTTATTATTAATAACTAATGAAATCATAGTATTTGGAAATATTATTTTCCCTAGAATTCATTCATTAAATAAGTTTATATATCATGATCTAACAGTTCTACCATCTGATTCTTCTGCTTCACTTCTTTGATGGCTGATGTTTTCTCATCCAGCATCCAACAACAGCTAATCCCCCCAATGATGCATTTTTTACCCAGTTGTATGACATCAAACTGCTTAGGCAGCGTTTGTTTGATGAATGTTCCATACTGGCAAAACTATGCGTGTTCTGAAAAACATTTTGTCATTTACTCTCTTCTTTCTAACTCTATGCAAGATGAGTTTACTTTCCTCCCTATTTTCCCTTCTTCTATTTCAAGTGGCCTAGTCCAGAAAAAGCAATACATTTTTGGAATGAGGATCACATTTCTACATTATATTTTGAACTGAAGGGCAACTGGTTTTATCCAATGCTATAATTAAGATTGGGGCTTTCAGAATTATCTTTCAATATAATGAGGCTGCAATGTCTGGATTCTGGGACAGAGACAAGAATAAATTTTCATTTTATGCCAAATAAGATTTTTTGAGAATCTTGCTTGAGAATGGTACCTATTGGTCCTGTGAATGCATCACTTACTTTCTGCTAGTCACTAAGGTGTCTTACTTTCTGCTAGTCACTAGGCACTGACTATGCAGGTATAGATTTACAACATGCTACCTGCTACACTGAATGATTGCAGTGATATCCTTCATGATGTACAGGGAAAGAAGAGACATCTATTTGTCCATTAAACATACCCATGCCATAAACAATGTATATTCTTATTAACTGGGGGGGAGGGGAAATGTAAGAAATGCTCCTTATAAAATTAAGGGCTTTGTAAGATGAAAGAGCTAGAAAAATGAAGGTATTTTATTTCATTTTTTATATGTTCCTTCTGACTCTGTGTAATGAAACACAAACTGTTCAATTTCATATGCCAAGAGAACCTGTGCATCTATCCATTGCTCAAATATATGCCTATGATACGTGTATAGAAATGCATTCCAGCAGAATAAAGAGGGGAAAAGATTAATTACCAAGATTTGAAAATAGGCAGGAAGGGGTGAGCAAAGAATCCCGTAATAGGGGTCTGACGCAGCAACTTTAAGCTGAGATGGGGATGAGAAAAAGAGTGGCAAGCTCCTATAGTCAATGGATCTGCTTCTGTGCCTTCCACTACAGCCCTATTAAATCTTATTTTGCATCTTACATCAATTAAGAATCAGCACAGTAATCAATACAAGTCCTCTACATCTGAATGGATTTCAGCCATTCTAATTCTGGAAAACATTTTCTTGGAAGCATTCTCAGAGGATATTACAAGAAATGCTTAAAAAAAGGAAAGAAGTCAAATTAGTCAGCCTTAATGTTTCATATGGTACTTACCAGAAACTGACCCGTGCTTGTCAACCAAGGAATCGGAAAGATGCTTAGCTCGCAAATCATGCTCATGACCTAGTGAGATGTCAGCGGGCATTAAAGGAAGGAGCAGTTTATCCAGGGCCATCACAGCACCAGGGTTTGTCCTTTGAGTTTTACTGATTCATCAGACATTTAGGAAAAAAAAAATCCTGATAACACAACCTACTACTCTATGCTGGAACACTACAGCAGTAGTAGCAATTTCAAGCGGGATAAAGTCATGACGCAATGCAGCCTCGGAACAAAACAAAGCAAATACAACCACAATTTTCAACGGCTGTTGGCTTTATTTCAACATGGACTCCCTAGGAGGAGGAAGGAGTGGCGCGAAGTTGAACCTCAGTTGAACAATCTTAATCTAATTGAGGTTGAAAGGGCTACTACCTTTGTAAATGAAGTATACAAGGACAGAATGTGAAGGAAAAGGTCCCCAAGCTACCACGGAACTTCTGTTAGCCAATCAAACTGCATCATGGAATCAGTATCCCTAAATTTAGATGACTCAACAAGCATTCAAGCTGTATAAACAATTACTTTTATATTCATCACTTTTTTTCTTGCTTTTTGATTTTTAAACAAGCTCTGTTATTTTAGTATGACCAGAGGACAAACCATCAATGAAGGCTAAAGGCTAACAGAAGCCTTACATATAGAAATCCAAAACCCAAGTTAGAACCCAAGAGTGAGAAAAAGAGAAAGAAGTGATTACCTTCTATAGGAATGAGGTTAGAGGCCCCCTTTTTCCCATCTAGACACTGCTGAGAATATTGTTTCAGAAGGTTCTGAGCCTTACGGATCGTGCCTGTCACCAGAACCATAAGAAAGGAGAGACAAGAGACCTTGGAAGTGAATGAGAAACAAAAACACCAAGCAATCCTCCACCAGCACCTGGTTCTCCAAATCAAGGGTCAGAGCACTAACCAACTATGAGAATGCTCCAGAGTACATATATATGTATACGTGTACCAGAACTCTCTTGCTGTGTACCCTTTTAATATAATTGCTCATTTCCTTTGAGAGATTGTTAAAAGAGTTTTTCAATATGAACTTGGTTTGAAATGCTGTCCAAGCCACTGAAGTCCTCTAGTTCAACTGTCTATGGTACTGTATAGCATGGGAAGGATAAAAGCAAGAAACAATAATTCCAGCAGTCATATTTGAATCCTGATTTGCCATAGAATAGTTGTATACATTTTCATGATAAAGGCATGAACAATCAGGGCATCTAAAATACAATTGTAAATATTGTTTTAATCTGCTTCAGGTGTGTGTGTGTGTGTGTGTGTGTGTGTGTGTGTGTGTGTGTGTGTTTGCTTCCATCAGTCAAACTTAACTTCTGGAGAGTACCTGGACATGTACATATAGCTTTGGGTTTTTTTTAGCAGGAGCACAGAAGTGCTTTGACCATATCTTCTGCTTGTATATTATTTTCAATTTCCAGTTTACAACCTTAGGATTTCCTGGTAGTTGTCCATCCATATATAACCCTGATTAGTTAGCTTTTGCAATCAGTCAAGACTAGCTGAATGTCATCATATATACAAGTGTCTCAAGGATTTTAGTAATACACATATAGAAATGTGACACAATAAGACACACATAAATAAATCCTGCTGTCTGGATCAGCATTTGGCCTTGAAAAACTGTTATCTGTATAGTGGATCCTCAGCAGGTTACTGTGGACAGCACTGTCAGAGTCAGTCTTCTAACTACAGAAATGAAGCAAGTGGTTACTGTGAGCTGAGCCTTTCAATTTGCTCTGCTTTCACTGGAGAGGGCATGCCTTCTCCATCTATAAGTTGGTCTCTTTATCTTGGTCAGACGTTGCTCTCTAGGGAAACTTCTGGGGAGACTGAGAAGGCAAATTTACCTCAGGGTTAACTTTGGCTTGTTGCTGATTTTGTAGATGTTTGTTGTCAACCACACTGCATATTATACAGCAGTTGTTTTATTTGTTATTGTTGTTTTTATTTATTTTGTAGATATAATTGTTTTGATTAATTTATTCGTCACTTTGAATCCCAGAGGAAAATAAAGTAGGGAAAAAAGAGGCACCTTGCAGGCATCTGGTGGCATCTGGTCGGCTGTTAGTGAAGCCCCTTGTCAGTGACCTATCTTTGCTGATGTTTGAGAGCACAAGCACGGAAGACAGACTCCTCATTCCAAGGAGTTGCTATGAATGAATGAAGAGGAACTCAACTAATTGCATTAGGGCTTAGATCAAATACGTCCACACTGTATGCTAGGCTCCCCTTCCCCATTTTAACTGCAATTATTATGAGAGAAGAACCTGGTAATGTTTGCAATGTTTACAGATAATTGACAGGGAACTACAGAGGCCAATCACCATCTCTAGCTGATGTTGAATCAGTTTAGAAGAAACTACCTATTTCTTAGGCTTTATATACCATAAATGGAAATACTCAGAATATTAATTTTCTAAGCAAATAATTATTAACAGAGCTGAGATTTCATAGCATTTTACTGGATGAATGAAAGTTGATTTTCAAGGTCACACACACACCCAAATCCATTCTTTTCTCCCAGAAACAATTGACCAAAGAAATAAAACTGGTGTTATTCCTGAGCATTCTCAGCATGGATAGAGCATGATTCTCAGCGTAGACAGAGCATGACAAAGAGAAAGTAAAGAGACAGCTTGATCTGTACAAAACAGGGTAAGC
Source organism: Laticauda laticaudata (assembly GCA_004320025.1). NCBI lineage: Eukaryota > Metazoa > Chordata > Lepidosauria > Squamata > Elapidae > Laticauda > Laticauda laticaudata. The sequence continues at coordinate 124,091 of BHFT01039792.1, read as the reverse complement.
ACTGAGAAAAGCTGAACACTTGACAGAAACAGAGAGTTAATTTAACAGGCCACTTCACTTCTAACTCTCTTTCTAGCAATAAAAATTTAAAAAGGGATAAGAGGTTAAGCTGTTTTCCTCCCCAGCCCAGGACTTCGATCTTCATTTATTCAAAAGTACAATTACACCAATTTTTTTTTTAAATAAGAGAGCATTAAACTGGCCGAAGCAGGATGTTGCAACTTAGAAACACTGAAAAAAGCACAAAAGAGAAAGTATTAACATGTCACTCTATAAATAAATCTTGTTTAACATGACAAGTATTAGTAAACATGCAACAAAATAAATAATGGAAGCAGAGCACAGGCTGGAATACACAAATGCTATATATTTTTCTGGGCTGCAGTAATTTCATAGAAACATACTGTAGGTACAACCTCCCAAAATTGAACAAACCGTAAAGATTTTTTTTTTTAAATTTTTTATAAATATTTAATGAGAACAGAAAATATTTTTGAACAAATAATTGAAAAAAATATTGCACTTCTGCCAAAACACAACAAAACAAGACAATCCCAACATCCTGACAGTAGAGAGATACTAAGAATACATTTGATATAGGAGTGGCATAAGGAATTTCCTTACTGCTACACTACATCTGGTTCAAGTGGAATATGCTACATAGAAACTGAATATATTTGATGTCAAAGTAATTTTTTTTTAAAAAAACCACTGTAACCATAAATGGAGTATATACATGAAATGTACATTATGAAAAGCAAACATAACTTCCAAAATGTGCTATCTTAATTCAATTCACACATTTCATCCATTTGGGATAATGTGCAAAAAGTGAAAGATTTATATGATATAAAGACAGATCAGAGTATAATACGGAGTGTCTGGATAATAAAACAAAATTGGGAGGAGGAAATATCTCCAATAAAGTGACCAATAGCGCATGAATATAGTTAGTTAATGTCCTTGAAGGTGATTTACAATAGGAAGAAAATTATATGACAGCTATGTTGAACTTGTGCTCATTACATGTTATCTTCTGATGAGAATCCTAAATAATTATTTTTAAAGTATCTTTAACTTAAGATTGCAATTCATAGATATTCTATTTACACTATTTCAAACAATTCTCCAAACATTAGGCTTTCTTTACAAAGGACTTACAAAGTCAAAAAGATTGCAATAAATTATATCAAAAAAGATTAAGATTTGCAATAAATTATGAAATCATTTATATTAATAAAATCATGTCTAGTGCTTTTCTAGGTGACTAATGGCACATTAAGATGCACCTATCTTTATTTCCCCCATAACTGAAAAACTTCCCTTTTTGTTAGTAACCTCACTACAAGTTTAGCTATTATGTATGCAGCCAATCCCAATGCAAGACTGCAATGTTAGTCCTCCATGCTCTCCACAGATAAGGAACCTTCATGTCTTAGCATCCTCTTCGAATTTGCATAAGAACAATTAACCATGTTTATCTCTCCACACACTAAATGCTGCTGGGTATTAGTTCTGTGCAGAGTACTTAGCATCCTAATTTTGCCTTGATGGATTCTATTGGAAGTCAAATGCCTTTGTTCTAGATTTATTTCTCTTGATTAGGCACTTTTGAACCAAGTGGGACAGCATGGTGGTTACTAATGAAGGCATCATATTCAAGGTAGAAGCAGTGATCAAACAGGAGAGGAGGAACAAGCTGTTGCTTCTCATCTTACTCAGCTGTCCTCAGACAACTACTGCCATGCAAGCATCCTGGAAGCATTCAATGATTTTTGTACATAAGATTAGTTAGCATTCACCAGCAGAAAGGTAAAATTGGAACAAGCAGATGACTTGTAGCCAGCCTAGAAAGGAGGACTAAACTGGACTTCTGTACAGAGGTTTCTGTACAGAAATCATTCGGATGCAGTAACTTTTCTCTGCTTGGGGTGGAGGTGTCAGTTTTAATTCTGACAAATTAGAGTTTTGGTTTGGTTTGGTTTTTTTAACCAATTGATGTTAAAATTGCAAACAATTATTGAACATAATTTACAATTTCTTAACATTAAACACTTTCTTTAAAGAGAAATTTCCTTATATCTTATTTATACTTTGATTACAAGCATGTGCAACCATAATATATTAAATATATTATATATTAAATATGCAACAGTTGATATCAAAGACAAGCTCTCCAAAAATCCAGTTACCTTTTGGTGGGAATATTTCACTTGCATACTAGAATCTTATTTTTCTGCAGCACAGCTTTATAGGTTGTCAGTTTATCTTGTTCGCTTTATGATACACTACTATTAAAACTATGGAACAGAACTCAGAAGTTTAAAACCACTGGGAGGAAGGGATTTAACATTTACAGAAAATGGAAGAGTTGTTTCCTTGCCTATCATTCAAGATGGGTAGAAGACAAAATAAGGGATGATTGCATTCCAACAAAAGAAACCAATAGCGACAATTTGTCAGACATTAAAATTTCCCCTCCAGAACTGCCCTTGAGAGCTGAATCATTTCTGGGAAATAGATTTCTTACCTGCCAAAGAATTATGAAGGCACAATTATCTTTCATTATTTGGTCAGATTGCTTTGCTGTCAGGCTCTTTTAGATACATACAATTATCCTTCCTGACAATTCAATTCAAAATGCTACCAGACCTAGCATGCCCAGCATATGAGAAACAATTGTTTCATTATAGGTGTTACGGGCAAGTGGCTTGCCACATCTGACAATTTTTAAAAAAATGTGTGAATTAGTCCTATCTCGTCCACTGAACTGGCCCTTCACTTCATGCATGCGATGTTTTCCTGGCTGGAAATGTCAAAAGCAGAATTCTGAACCTACAGTATTACAAACCAGAGGAATTAGTATGCCCTTTCTGATAGGACTTGTCATTTCAGATGGATGTCACTGGGAGAAAGAAGGGAAAACCTTTCGCTCTATAAATTTGTCTACAGGTATGGCAGGAAGTGGGGAGCATTTGATAAATTAACAAAGATGCACATATGTGGAATTGATTGTTGTAGATGACTTTAGCCCCAATCTTCTTTCATTGTGAGGATGAGATTCTCTAAGCTTGTGGACTGGTTTCTGAATATTTCGTTACCAGGCTAAGTAACATCTTCAGTGGAGTTCAGGGAATGTCAGTGTCACTGATCTGTTTATAAGGGCTTTGTGTGGTCAGTAGGTCTTGTGATGAGTCAAGTCATCTACTGACCACACAAAACCCTTATAGACAGAAGAACAGTGACACTGATATCCCCTAAACTCTGCTGAAGATGTTACCTAGCCTGGTAACGAAATGTTTGGAAACCATCCCACAAGCTCAGAGAACAAACCTTTACCCTCATCCTGCACCTGAGCTGCAGATATTTGCCACTCTTTCTTGTCTCAGTACTTGCCAGCTTTCAGGAAATAAGTAGGACATGGCACAGTTTTAAGATATCCAACTAGGGTTTGCCAAGCATTCCCTTTGGCAGCAGAAGTATAATGAGTCTGAAATTGCATATATTGCAAAATGCAATAATACATTCTGAGAAGCTGCAGAAAGGACATACATAAGACACACCTATGATGTGAACTGTCAATGATGTAGTGAAATATTTTTAAAAACTTCCCAAAATAATTATGTTTTCATTTCTGATAATTTAACTTGAGTGTTCTATAGCCCCTATTCATCTATGTCTTCTATAATTCATAGTTTCATTTGCAGGGCATTCTTCTTGAAACATTATATTGCAAATTCATTTTATCAAAGGTAAGAAAATGTTATTATGGGACCTTAATTATTGCCTTCTCTAATACTTATCATTTCTATTTAACTATCAGCTATGCTCTAAATTAATTCTATGAAGCGATCTACCCTAGAGTAGTTAAAAAATAAGAGAATCTTAATAAAAATCAACACTCAGAAAAATGGTCCTAAAGAGATTGGTTTTTTTTAAATGCATAACTAAAAATAAATTAAAAATTAAATGTTACATTTCAGAAGCTAGTAAAATTAAATTCTTTGCTCCAATGATTAATTATAGAGAAAAAAATCTTACAAAGAGAATAGATGCCACTGTACAATGTCTTTAGATCATCAGAATGATGGGAGAGGCCTGATACAGACAGGGCTGAGATTGGAAGATAAAGTAAAGGAGGGCTAAAGAGAATCATGAAATTATTTGAGGTGAGAGGAAGGATATGGGTTTGTATGTATCTGTGGGCAACATGGCAGGAGAAATGAATAGTAAAGAAGAAAAGAGTGAGCTTGGCAGAGAGGATTCTAAAAGGAAGAGTGGAATGAGCAAATGAATGAGCAGACTTTGTATCAACTAAGAATGTGGATTATGAGAAAGATACTGGTTCCATAGGCTATTTGATTATATCATAGATCAAATTTCATTTCCATCTTGCATTCAGACTTTGAATCTGAAAAGTGAAATCTCTTTCAAGTGAAGTTTGACTTCTGCGGATTCATACAATTTTCTTGGCCACAATACAGAAAAGGATTGCCACTGATTTCTTTTTTTGGGTTTTGTCTGCCTAAACTAAGCTCTGTATGCCCCAGTGGTTGGTAATGCCAATATAAATCAGGCCTGGCCATGTACAGCTTTTGGACATCAGCCAAGGTCACCTAGATACTTCATTCCAGTTGGGCAATTAATATCCAATTATTTAGCTTCCCCGCTTTGCCGTTCAGTGAAATCAGTGCTTTGTGATTAGCCACATCCATTATGAATCGATGAATAGTCATGTAGAGCAGCCATTCCGGAACTAAGCCTCTGGATAGAGATACCTGCTGTAAGGAAACCTTGACGGACAGGACACCACAGGAAAAGATAAAGAGGGTGCTGTTGTGGGATTGGTGTAATATTTTGGCCTTAGACCAGCACTATTACAAGGAATTACATTCCTACCTCCTACCATTTGCCTGTTATTATTTTTTTGTAAGATCTCCAGATTTACTTGGAAATTTAAGCAATCTACCAGCCCTCTATAAACAAATAACCTGGGATCAAATACTAACCGTAAAACAAAGTAATTTTTTTTTCTCCTCAAACTACACTGATTAAAAAGCAAGTAAAATGCCCTGGCTTTGATTTTCCAAAAAAATTACACAGAAATTATAATCTGAAATTTCAGACTAACCTGGCCTTTTTATTGGTTTTTTGGTGGGTGTGTCTTTCCTCTTGTTCTGAACTGCAGGGGAGTACGGGATGCCCGAGGAAGAACTATTCTTACGAAAATGCTCCTTCAACCCCTTGATAGAGCGGTCCAACTGGCTGGAACGGATCTGGTAGTAAACATTCATGAAGTCTAGAAAAAAATAATAATGCATATTACAAAGCAGACTTTGTTTTTGTTTGTGCTCCAAAACACTGACAGCACAATAATATAACAGAAAAATTGCTCATCAATTTCAATTGATGAGATTATGCTTGTTGGAAAAAGAAACCACACTGTCAAACTATTTCATGTTTTTTAAAATACATATATATATAAATTCATATAAATATTAAAAATATTTTTTTGCTTAGGAAATGTCTATTTATAAAATGCATTGCTTTATAATAAGAAAAAATAAAAGAAAAAAGAAAATGTCTTTACATTGCAATATCCATTTGAAGTAAACTATATCTGTGAAGCTTGACTATAAAATAAAAAAGTTAGCAAAAATCAATCTGTAAAAGGCACTATATTTAAAATTAGATCAGATCAAGTCTAAACATTTTTGCTTTTTTTAAAAAAAAATGTTGACTTTTGTACAGTTGCCACTGCCAAAGGTGACTTATGCAAGGGTACACAATGTGCAGCTCTCCAGATGTTGCTGAACTATAAATCCCAGTAGCCCTAAACAATATAGCTAACAATCTGGGATGTTGGAAGAAGCAATTCAGCAATCCTTTCAGAAGCCAAGCCTTATACACTTACATGAGAAATACCAACAAACAGTTTTCAAAGCATGCAGAATTAATTTTTCTTTCTCCAGAATTCCCTTATGCCTTCTAAATTTCAGTCTCCTACCCTTACTAGAGCTGTGCTCTAATTCTCTGAATGCTCGCTCTACAAAGCTCTCCCTAGAAGCTATGCTGGTGTGAGAAATGGCTCTGTTCCTTAGGCTTCCCTTCTGGACTCCTGCAGGTGGCTGCTTCTCCTCACACAGGCAGTTAAAACCTGTACCGCAAAAAAAATGAAGACAAACCAAGTCACCCAAAAGAGGCCTATCGGAATGCTTAAAGGGGCTCCTTTCAGCTAGGTAGCAAGGGAGGCAGTCAACAATTAGAAACAAAAGGCATGGGGCTATCTCCGGGATTAACATGAATTCATTCAGTTGCATGACAGAACCACCAGAACAATCACCTACAGCCAAATTACAGTTTCCTGTTTGAGAACCGAAGTTCTCAAGTTAAATTTAGCCAAATCAATCACAACTTCAAGCATTAGAAGATATGAGAATTGTGTACTTAAAACCATCATTAAAAAAAAACCCCACACACATTGCAAAAACTGAAGACTGTAGGCTGAGTGTGATGACAAATTCCCAGGTATTACAGGTATGACCTATCACTTAGTGACTGTTTATGACTCATCACTTAGCGACTGTTTGAAATTATAAGAGACCCTGAAAAAAGGACTTACTACCTAAATTCTATGTTCCTCCCCCTGCAGTCATGTGACTGGATTTGGGGCATTTAGCAATTTGTGTACCTTTATAACCATTTGTAGCATTCTGAAGCCATATCAATGCGATTTGTGACACTTTTGCAGGAAAGTGGCATTTACTTCCAGTTTCCAGAGGGGGGAAAAAGTCCCATAATGAACAATGGGTTTACTTAATGACCATGTTCACTTTATGACTATCATGTTCATTTTGTGATCATCACATTTGCTTAATGCCCATCCCAAAAAAGGTCATAAAATTGTGGTGGTGGTGGGGGGGGTCATATAGCAACCCCTTTACAATTGTCATGACTTATAACCAAAATTGTGGGTTCAATTCTAGGCTGATCCCTGAAATGATCTTCAATTTTTGAAATGATTTTACAATATTTTAAAGAAAATATATAATGATCCCCTTAGCTTTCCTCTCTGCAACCCCAAACAAATCTAGAACGCAACTACTTGGGAGCACTGTAATGTCATGGCTTCTTCTCTCCAACATTTAATTCAATTTGCCTGCGATTTGTTTCTTCTATGAATTTCAATTCTTGAATCTGCCCACCCCAAAATGTGCCAAACTAAGTGTTTTAGGATATGACGTGATTTTTCAAAATAAAAGGATACAACTCTATGTGCTTTTTGTTTCACAGCCTGATGTCAAAACAGAATTATAAACAAAAAGACGAGAAACCTGAATTGGCAATAAAAATAAAATAAATTCAATTAATTTCCATGGAAAGTAAATCCAATTAACTTAATCTAGATTTAAATTTATGTCATTTGTAATGGATATACTAGAGCGTCTGCTAATTTGTATTGAGCCCTATCCCATTTGGGTCAGAGGCACTGTTTAAGGCGTTTCCGGGTTGAAAGGATTAGCCAATGACATCAGCATTGCCCGGAGGAGAGGAGCATTTGTACTTAGTGAAGTTAAGTAGCCCTGTGTTATCAATAAGGAACAATCTTAAGAAAAGAATTGTTGATACAGAAATAAACTGGGAAGTTTTACAATTTTTCTTATTCTATAGCTTTTCACATGAACGGGGCTCATACAACGCCAATGTGGTCAAATAATTTACAGAGTTAACTCCATGCAAACAGTCCCCTTACCATATAATACAGAGTTTTCAAGAAAATACAGTTCGTATCACACATAAAACACATGAAGATTCACCAGTGAGAAACAATCTTATCCTTTCATTTTGCGTTTTTCCTACTATAACCAGAAATGCCTAACAGTGTTTCTTCCTACTCCTCACTTCCCACCTTCATCTATATTCAAAACAACCTTCCCCAGTTTGGAAGCCCAGGTGTGTTGTGGCTGCAATTCCCCAAAAGTCCCTCCAGGCTGAGAATTTTGAAAACCACAGTCACAAAAAGCTGGAATTTGCAAACATAGAAAACTGCTCTGGAAATCTTAATCCTCTTCCATTTACTCCTTCCTATTTTCTCCAATAAATTCCCAACTTCCCAGGCTTCCCCCTCTCCTACTCACTCCAGACTGGACTTGAAGATATCAACTGTTCTTGTGGTTCTTGTTGCTGGACTGCTGAGGACAGAGAAAGGTAAGTGGCTGATGTCAAGAAAGCATGCAAAGCTCATGGATGTGCCCAGAAGAAGCAAATAAATTCTTTCTGCTAGCAAAAATAATGTTATTATTTTTAATGTAATTATTTCAACTATTATTCTAGAAAAAAGGAATCAATGAAGGATTAATTAGGAACTTCTGAACTATAATCATCTCCCCCCCCATTAGCATAGGCAATGCAAAAGAGGCTGAAGCTAAAATGAGCATTTCTTCTCCTGTCACATTTTAAATCATCTGCATTTTTGGTATTAGTTTAATTTCTGTTCAATAAATAAATGTCCTGAGCATTTTTTAAAATCCAAATTAGAATTTAAAGCCAGCTAAAAATTACATGCAGGGGAATGCTGCGCAATTCTAGCAGTTACTGGAGTTCGTGCATTTCCAAGCCATAAAGTTATTTGGTTTAATCTAATTTGTTTTGTGGATCCAACCACTTTTACTAAGAATTATAATCCAGCACAGGATGACTCAAACATCTTTGACCCAGTAGAGTTTTGAGAGTTATAAAACCCTTTTCAAAATGGTTGCTATGTTGAGCATGGGTAATTAAAAATATATATTTTCCAGAAGCACAACAAGGAGTATATCTAAACAAATTAATATCTTTACAATAATTGTGGGGGCTTGGAAATTAACATTTGTGCTTGAAGCTGATGCTTATTTTACCATGCTCTTTTCCCATTTGCTATTTTAATTAAAATGATTAAAAATACATTCAAGAAAGACAGGAAGTTTGATAGATATTGCCAGGCATTTCTGCACATATAGGTATCATACTTGGGAATGGAATGGAATGGAATGGAATGGAAAAAAGAAGAAAGAGTTAAGTAACTTTTACTTATTTGTTAGATCTCTTCATTCAAGAACTCAGTTCTCCCTCTCTCTCTCTCTCTCCCTCCCTCCCTCCCCCCCCTCTCACCACTTCAACCAATTTCTAAAATAAGTTGGGCTGAGAGAGAGTGACTGGCCCCAAATCATTCAACGAGAATAGACTAAGGTGGTTTCTTCAGAGTAGAATTCCTCTTTCAAAATATCTTTTCTTTTGAAAAAATATGTTTAAGTTCTGGAACACTTCCTCTCATTTGGCACACAATCCACCTTTTAAAAATAAGATTATTTTACACTTTTCATCTCTTTTATCCCACTAATCTTCTGGATAAGTCACTTATATGTTTACACTGAAAGTGAAAAACAGCATGACAATATATATAGCCAGTTCAAATAGTAGATTTTGGTGCCATGCTTAGAACCACAGTAATCTATGTAGACAGTCAATTGCTTTCCTTGTCCAGGCAATGTTAAAAGTCAAAGTAGCTTCAGTTCAGCAAAAAAAATCCACATGTGGCATCTGAACCAGTTCAAATCAATTTCTAGACTTCAAAAAATGTAAGCATTCTGATTGGTACATTAAAATTAGATACTTATGGATAAAAGCTTTGACCAGAATAAGAGAATAAGCTTTTCCAGATGCTAAAAGTTAGTATCATATAGCAAGCTAATAGTCTCCTGGCTTCAGCAGGACTTGGATGGGAAAAAAAAAACTTTTTTTAAGAATAATACTTGAATTTCTACTTAAAATTCATGAAGCCACACATTTTTTTTTGACAAACGGGTATTGTACATGTTCAAAAGACTGAGGGCCATAATTCAGAGACATGCTTGTATATCTTTCAGGCATGCGGAAGACTCTTCTGATCAGTTCTTTTGGAAGTATTCTCAACTGAAAATTTGGGAATTTTAAGTCATCAACTCAGACAGCCACTTGGTACAGAGGTTACGGCACCAGGCAAGAAACTAGGAGCCTGAATTCTTTTCTCGCTTAGGGCATGAAAGGCAGCTGGGTGACTTTGGGTCAGTTACTCTCAGTTCACAATGGTAGCTCAGGCAACAAATACTATAAAAATTGTAACTACATCAACTATTTTAAAGAAAAATCAGCCAAAAATACAGGAGTCTTCTGCACATACTATGCCATTTTAGATTATGCCATTAGGAACCACTCTAACACTTGTTGGAACTTTAATTCAAACTAATGGAACCAAAAACTGATTGCATTGATCAGTAAATAAAAACTGACATACAGATAGTCCTTGACTTACGATCACAATTTATGTTACTAAGTGAGAAATTCGTTGAGTTTTGCCCCATTTAATAACTTTTCTTCCCACATTTATGAAGTGAATCACTGCAGTTGTTAAGTTAGTAACACGGTTAAGTGAAATGGTTTCTCCATTGCCTTTGCTTATCAGAAGGTCGCAAAGGTGATCACATAACCCCAGGACCCTGCAATCGTCATAAATATGAACCAGTTGTCAAGCATCCAAATGTAAATCACTTGATCATGGGGATGCTGCAATGGTCATAAGTATGAAAAATGGTCTTAAGTCACTTTTTTCAGGGCCGTTGTAATTTTGAACAGTCACTAAATGAACTGTTGTAAGTTGAGGACTACCTGTACTTTGTACATATGATGTGAGAGGCAGATGAGACTAGAAAAAGTGGCTGAGCTCTGCAAAATTGAATGAAGGAGAAAGGGAAGACAACAGGTAGACAGATAATATCACAGAAGTTACAGAGCTGACCATGGAAGAATTATAAGTTATTATTAGAGGTTGGTTAAGATGAAGAATATTTGTTCATGTAGTCCCCACCTCTATAATATCTAACTAACATTCCAACTGAGCCCAACCCTGATATCTAACCAACATCCCTCAATTTTTGACATGAAACTTTTGGGAAAAATAAAGAAAATACATTCCAGATACTGAATACGGAATATATTATTTCTTTATATATAGAATATATGCCACAGTCTATTCATTTTTGACACTTAATAATCCAGACTTCTAATTTACTCCCTATGACTTGCTTGTTACCATACGTTTGAAATATATTTTTGTGCCAAACATGTTAGAACTAAATTATTCAGGAATCTAAAGAGCGCAGAGGCAAAAGGGCACTTGTTTTATATCTCACTGAAGTACATCAGGGCCATTGCTGGCTCAGTGGAAATGTGAATTTTACTTGGTTGTACACTGCCCTGAAAGCAGTTCATAAAAAAGCCAAAATGGCTAAAATCAAAATAATGTAATAAAACAGAGAACAAGATAAAATCATTCAACACAGAAATAGGAAGGCAAAACTTTAGGCCATAATAAAAGCCTTGCAAACTAAAATTGGCCAACCAAAAACTCAGAACATAGGCAATCCCTAAATCAACTTACCATGATTCCTTCCATACTCCACTAGCCAACCAGAAATACGGACAATGTCCTGTAGGACACTTTCAGGAAGGTGTTCTAAACACACATCTTCTTGAGTCTTTAAGTCATCATCCAAAGTGATAAGATCCAGGATAAGGATTGGTGTAACTGGTTTAGAATTGCGGGTCATAAGGCTACGAAATTCAGATTCCAACGATTCCTTCCCCCTCTCAAAAAGCAATTTCTGGATGAGGTAACACAAATAAAAAAAAGATTCGAGCTATATATTATAGTCTGAAGGTGATAAAATAACAGGTTATTTGTATGGTTGCCCAAATCACAAACATGATCCCAAACCACAAAAACACGGAAAGGGTATAAAAAAAATTTTTTTTTAACCCAAACACTGCATGAAGTTCAGCAATAGTTCCTATTTAAAAAGCTTTGGTGTCTCAACTTTAAAACATCTTAAGGTTTGGAAAAAAAAATTGAAAGTTGGGTAATGGTCCCATTTTAAAGGACACAAACACTGGATTTGCAATTATGCTCTTCTGGACCATAACATTCAGACATTCTGACTCACAAATATTTGTTTCTCATTGAAGAAAACAAGGCAAGAAATAAAAATGTAACTCCACCCTCAAATGATTTTACTGTGTCTCAACTAAACACAAATCATCAAAGGTCACAAGATATCAAGGCAATCAACTAGTGATCTGTTTCAAAACGCAAACACGTAGTTCCTTTTCAACCCTGGGAAAGCCAGTTTTTCCCTCTTCCCTTACTTCAAATACAGATGAAATCTGTGTTCTAACAAAATCACATCATAGTCATGGATATTTTATTTCTCATCGGATTGACTGCCAGTTGCGATCCTAGTTCCCTTTCACTCAATCCAGTTGAGTGCAGCTCTGTCAGCATGAAATTTTCAATAAGTTTGAGTCTATAGATAATACCTTTGTAAGAAAACTAGGCATCACACTGAGAAGGCTTCTTAGTGAGTTGTTACTGCCTCAAAATCCTGCTTTGCAAGTCCCCCTTCCTTCAATATAAGCTGACAAATACTTGTGAAGAAATGAATGGCCAGGTGAGAGAGAGACAGAGAGAGGGTGAGAGGGTGTGTGTTTGTGTGTGTGTGTGTGTGTGTGAGAGAGAGAGAGAGAGAGAGAGAGAGAAAGGGGGAGGGAGGGAGGGAGGGAGGGAGGGAGGGAGAGAGAGAAATATTGTTTCCTTCTTTTTCTATGAAGAAAGGAAAATTAATTCCCAAAGCAGTGGAGACTCTCTGAGGGAAATTAAATTAAGCAATTGGCTAATGTGAACTTTTCTCTGATCAGTGACTGGCTCTGTTCGATTGAAATGATTGGGATGTTTCGGAGTCAGAAGCATGGACACCACTACTCTAAACCTGCTTTGATTTGAAGGTGGTTAGGGCTTGTGGGCAAACATGACCTGTCTGCATTTGGAACAGTGGTTTGGCAGGACTCGTTTATGTTCATATTCAGACACATTACATACCACTCTATTGAGTTCTGGACTATCAGGATTGTTATCTTGAAAATATTCCACAGCCTTCTGGATTTTAGCCATGCAGCCTAAATATTCTTCCAATCTCCCTGTAGGACTATAATGAAAAAAAAGTAGTTCAGGAAGAAAAGTCATCAGGCAACTGATTGCTACAAAGTTATACAGTATAAAGGGTTTTTAAAAATCATTTTCCCCCTCTGGAAAGCCTGCTGTCATTAACCAGAACAGGACCTTTGGTTATCATTAACCGCTAGTTCAGAAGCTTTAGTTGGCAAGTTCACTTTGAAACACTGGCATAGGTAACTGGTAAAGATATAAGAAAGGGAATGGACATTTTTTTGACAGGGGTTATGTTTTTAATTTACTTTGTTCATTTATATACTACATATCTCCAACTACATGTGGCAATTCATTTGATAGTATGGTATAAGAGTTATCACAAAATGATTGCCACAATGGACATGGCCAGACACAAAGCTTTCCTGTATCAGAAGGCAAACAAGCAGGACTGCTTATTGTTTACATCAAGATCCCAAAGGTGTTCTGTGCTAAGCATGTACATTAACTACCAAATACAGCAGTTGCTCACAACCTTCCATTGTGATTTTCTAAGAATATCCTTGGAGAATAAAAATGATGCTGACTATCGGCATTTATTTATTTATTCCATTTATTTTGTTAGGATTTTTCTGACTATTTTGCTTAGTTTCCACACTCTATTTCATTGCAGTGTTTTCTCACATTGGCAATTTCTAGATATATGGAGTTCAACTTCCAGAATTCTTAAGAATAGATATGCTGGCTAAAAATCCACATCTCAAGGGAGCTTATATATTGGAAAATATTGTTTTGATTCAGTCACTTTTCAAAACAAGTGAAATAATTCTATTTGGAAGAAACATGAACATTTCAAAAAGAGCAAGGTTATTGTGTATCAACTTACCCTTCCTTTATTATCTTCTCTGTGTCCTTTGCTACATGGTAGTAACTTATAATGTGATCCAAACAAAAGAGAGTTTTCTCCACGTTCTCCTGAAGACGCTGAAGATTTTCAGTTTGTTTATGTACAGGGATAATTGAGTTCTCCAGCTTCATCAAACGGCTTTCAAAGGATGAAAGTATTGAAACCTAAGCAAAAAAGTCAGAAAAAAAATCAGTTATAGGCAACTGTGACCATTTTCTTCAACCATTTTCACTACTATTATTTACTTTGCAGTTCTATTAAATAAAACAATAGAATTCAAAATGTACATATAAAGTAGTCATGCTAGAAAATGGTCAACATGCTTTATGACAGCGAATGATATTGATGGGTCAACTAACATTCTGGAATTATTGTCAAGGTGTGAGACTTTCATCAGACAATATTCACAACAAAAACAGGGAAAGATCAAAACTTGCATTACACAGAAGCCATGAAACTGTGTCAAGATGAAATTTGACAGAAGCTTATTGGGATGATTTCAGATTGCACCAAAAAGCATAAATGATATAACCTTACCATATTTCTTGTGAGCTGATCACTTTTTTCTAAACTCTCTCTAATGAAAGACAATGTTTCTTCTTCCTAATGTTACAAAAAGAAAAAAAAGCATACAATCACCCAAATAATTTCAGAATATAAAATTTATGTAAGTTCCCATCAACATTTAATCGTCAAACAATGTAACACTGTTCAGAGGGAAAGTAGAAATTCTTACTACTTGGCCACCAGTGTGGCTGTTGATTGGCATGCTTTTATTTTAAATATCACATCAGAGTTTATTAGCTAAATTACACCCTGAATCTACTGTATATGAATATAATTTTAAAATAATCATTTATAAATTTACAAGTTCTCTTTATAACTTTGGGAGGGGATACAGGTGAACAGAACAACTAAGCATACTCCTCTATCAAAAGAAGCTGTTTCTGATAACCTCAAGGTATCAGAAGGTGATTCCCAACATTCTGAAGAAGTTGGCAAGCTTATTTCTTTGAAGAAGTTAAAAAAAAAGCTAGCACAAATTACAGCTTGGAAGGAGAAGCATTCTATACTTAGGAATTGATATAGAAGAACCCTTTTCTATGGATCTCCATATATAGATCTCTGGAAATGAGGATACTCTCAAAAATGGCTTTTCCACAAATCAGGTATCTTTGTAATAAAACAGATCAATCTTCTTGTTAACCCAAGTCCAAATCATTGTGGAGGTTTAAAAATTAAGACCAACACTTGAACTGAACCTGAAAAACAACTGAAACCAGTTATACCAGTTAACAATCTTAGCTGCCACATTTTAAATCAACTGAAATTATTCTCATCAAAGATAGCTTTGCCAACAATGCACTTCAATAGTCTTAATGAAGTATATTCAACTATACTGTAGTTGTCATTCTTAGCATATATTTGGCAGTAATATCACCTTCATAATCACCATCTAAAGATGCAGGGACAGCTTGTTATCAATTAGTATTGTGCTAATTTGACCTTTCAAGTAGAATGCAATTCCTCCCAAGACATATTGATCACATATTCTGTCAACGAACAGTATCTTTATCTTATTCAGATTAAATTTCATTCACTGTCAAACTAGCAAACTCAGGTTCAAAAGTATCAACCACCTCTCTGAAGTTAGTGACAAAATACAAATGGGCTGTATTTCAACAGCACTTCACTCTAAATGACTTCTGACATGGTTTCATTCAATCACTCAGAGGACAGCAAAGAATTTTGTGGGACAGTCAAGGCACTGGTGTTTTGACACTGGTGTTGTCAAAACATTATTCCAGAGCAACATTTTCTTACATTGCATAGCAATACAACAATGTTTTTTTCTTTTCCCGTCCCCCCTCACTTCTCTTTCCCCCTTTCCCTCCCACTGTATTCCTATTTGCTTTTGTATTTTATTCTATAATCCAATGTATAAACATAGCAACGTAATGCTGCTAACATATTGTCCCACTAGTAGATTTGCCACCTTTTTGTGATCCAGTGATATTAAAATGGCATCTTGAAAAGCCTTCCATCTTGCTATCACCCTGATTCCTTTAAAATCATCCTTTTATTTATTTGTATCCCATCTATATTAGAAATAGATATATTCACTATAGATATATTATAAATAGATATATTCACTACCTTAAATAGCTCAAGGTAGTGAACATATCTAATACACCAAAGTCTCTCAAGCTGGCTCTCATGGCTAAAGGGAGACTTGAATTCATTTCTAGCCTGATGCCTTAACAACTGCACCACACTGGCTTGCATTTTCCCACCCCCAACACTCTGCTTCGTTTTACCTGCAGATTGCAAAGGGGGAAAAAACCCACCTTTAAATCATCTAAGCCTAAGTGTCACTTGTCCTATTTCAGTGCATCCTGAAGTCATTCTGCAGGGATGGCCCTTATTTAAAGAGAGGCCATTACAGGAAGAACTTGTAAGCCCAATTTTTTAACTGGTAGAGAAAGACATCATCCTTCTTGGATCAGTATTTAATTCACCACTGTTAAGTCCCTTTTTCTGAGTTTATACAGCACACTGACACAAACCAGCCCCATATAACCGCCTTCTCCCCAAGTCCTGAGCCAAGAAGTGATTGGCGAATTGACGGGACAGGGCGCTGCTACTAATCTCGCCACGAGAGGCGGAGAGTTTCCCCAGTGCCTTGGAGGGACCCCAAGACCCCGGCGCCAGATTTCAAGGCAGCGCCCGGGGCGACGACAAGGAAATACGAAAAGGCCAAGGCCGGACGGGGAGAGTCTCCGAAGAGCCGGGATAGAAGACGTACCACCCACCCACCTGCTTGAGCTTTTCTTCTATTTCCCTCCGTCGGGCGGACGCCTCTTCCGTGAGAATCATCCTGAAACCCGACCGACCCCGGGAATCAGTGACAGACAAGGCCGGCACCTCCTTCGCGCTCCTGTCAACTCTTCCACGTCCGCCTCATTCCCCGCCCCTCTTGTTATTGAAGGGCTGCCATGTTGGGAGCGGCTCTCTGGAGCCAACCGAGCATGCGCAGTGTAATTGGGCGGAGCTGCGACGTGCGCATGCCCATGCCGGCGTCTCCGCTCTGAAACATCGGCCATTTTGGAGAAGCCTTTAAGGCGGCTGACTTTTGTACGCCAACGCGGGGTTGGCGAGGAGTGGGACGAGGTCTGTCTCGGTGTCACACCTGGCTCGGCGCTATTTAATTATATTTAATTAAATATAAGACGTTTATAGACAACCTCTCTATAGACGTTGCTGAAAGTCTGTAGAGATGCTCTGTCATCCACCACATGATGGTTATAGATAAACCTCCAAGTTCTTCTAGAACGATGCAAATGATCAGCTGTCTACCAGGAATTTAAGCCCTTCCGTTCCCCACCATCCTGTCAGAGCTGAAGAAGCTTCTTGGATGAGAAGCAAAGCGTCTTCAAAGAAAAAACAAAGTCCAGTTGTCTCTTGAAAAAGCACCTTTGGGACAACCTGTCATTGCTTGAAAACCACTCACAATGGGAGTTATGAGCATCTATCGACCAATTCTAGCAAGTGCTTAAGTGGGTCTACTCAGATGTAATTCCTACTGAATTTATTGGAAGTTGCTTTCAGATGAATCTGACTTGCAATTAGTATGGGTAGTCCTCAACTTACATCAGTTCATTTAGTCATCTTCTTTTAACAACCCCATAATCCCTTGCAGGATGGAGTCTGGGCAACATCAGTTCATTTAGTGACTGCTCAAAGTTACAACAGCACTGAAAAATGTGTCTTGATAGCCATGTTTCATTCTTAACAACTTTTGCAGCTTTCCCATAATCATGTGACCAAAATTCAGAAGCTTGGCAACTGGTTCGTATTTATGACCTTTGTTGTGTCCCAGGGTCATGTGATTCCTCTTTTGCAACCTGACAAGCAAATTGAATGGAGAAGCCTGATTCACTTAACTAACTTATCAACTGCAATGATTCACTTAGCTGTGGCAAGAAAAGTCATAAAAGGGACAAAACTCATTTCAATGTCTCAACAACAGAAATTTTGAGCTCAGATGTAGTCATAAATTGAGGAGTGCCTGTATGCCAATGTGTTACACTGCTTTAGCTCCTCTGGCAGCTATGAATGATAATATTGAAACAATTAGCCTTATCTCCTCCTCATATATTAAAGTTACTCTGCTGTTGGAAATTAAATAAGAAAGGGAGACTATTTTGCTAAATAGTCATTCTTCCCAAGCTTGGTTTCCTTGATATGACTTGGATATAAACTGAATTGTAAAATATGTAAAAGCAATACTATGTATCATGAACTACTGTATATCTAAATGAAAATTATTTTCTAATGGGGCACAAATAATTAACTTTCAAAAATAAGTCAGACGTACACATTGCTCTTAAACAATACAGACAGTGGAAAACAGGAAGGTCAAAATGACAACAATCAGTCACAAATATATAAATGCAGCATCTGGATGATTACTTGGTCATGTATGTTATTTGTTCTTTGGATAGCTATACAGTTTTCTTGCTAGAGCTCTGTTTTCTTTCCCTGAGATGTCATGATTCCAATTCTGGTTTGCCCCTCTTTTGTCATGCCTTACATTTCTAAATAAATGTACTGGGTGTAAATATAACACCATTCAAATTGATTTATGTTCAGATAAACTTGCAGAGAATTAGACCACTTGAATAAAACCTACTTTCTTTTTTTGCACCTATATTTCAAACAAATTCTCTTGACAACATGGACTTATTCACAAATTCCTAAATCTGTATTTTCCGATCAAATAGAAGCAATTAATTAGGTTGTCCCCTTAAGTTGTAGGGACAATTAATACTGTCCCTACAACTTAAGGGACAGTATATTACAATGTCCAGAATTTTCTTTATACATATAGCATTCCTTGAAAGGAAGAAGGGGGATATAGTACCTGTATGTCTGGGTACAGACTGAATTCTTAAAAGCCATTTAGGTCTGAGACTGTATGCTAAACTCATGTGAAGCCAACTACAATAGTACTGAAGGACCTGAATACTTTAATCCCTGTATTTGGAGATGGGAATATGTCTCTAGAATTGTTTCTCATTTCTATAGTTCACATCAGTGTATCTTCCTCAGAAAATTCCTATTGAATTTTTTCTTCTATGGTTGTTTTCTTAAGGACTAGGTACAAAAAATATGTGAATGCCTGGTGGGGAAAGAGAGTTTTATAAAGTAAACTTTAAATATTCAATAAAGCACAATGCAAATTTACTGTTCTTTCCCCAAACAGATGATATAATTTGGCTGAGTAATTTCTATTTAGTGAAGTCAGTCAGACTTGATCTTTTGGTCATAGAAAGGCACATCCCATTCTATTTTAATGGTTTTACACAAAATTGATGGCAGAGTTTGTAAAAAGTTTTGTGTAAAATTGTCCACAAGGTGTCCTCATATACCAGTTTGAAAAAAAAAAGAATAATAGGGTTGAATGCTTTGTTTCAAGCAATACAGTATTCAGTCTTACATTTAGGACATGTCATTTGTAATTTAATTGGGACATTCCTTTCAGGTAGGGGGGCCAGCTATTGTTGATGCAGCTCAGATAAAAGTAAATACTATGTTCTGAGTCCTAATCCACTTAGCAAACAGCAGTGCATACACCACAAAAATGTGTTGGAGAATGGGGAAATGAAATACCTGGCTGAGAATTCACTGATTCTTTCAGCTAGAGATACTGCATAGAAAGATTTTTTCAGTTCAGGTCTCTGAAATAAACTGATAATTCTTACCTTTTTTTTTACATGATTCACACTATTTAAAAGTATTTAATATAGAAAAGATGGAGCTTACAGTTTACAAAATATGTAGACTTTTTTTTGCTCAAGGTCCCAGATACTTAAATGACATTTTACAACATTTTAAAACAGTGTTTTTCCTTTTCTTCTGATACAGGTTACCATAGATACTATCTAGGATATTTCGTTAACAATGTGATTGGTGTCACGTTCGGCAGATGCTGTTGGCATGTCCTAAACATGGGTGCACTTTGCTCCCCTCTGGTCACTGAAGACCTTGCTTTACCTACCCCCCATGCCTCCTCCGTGACTGTGACTCATTCTACTTTTGCACACACGCTTAACGCTATTTGAAAAGTTGTTGAACATGTTCAGAAATCACCTGACTCTGTCACTTGTCACTCTGGCAACTTGAAAGGTGTCTAAACCCTCCATCCCAGGCACCTATCCAAGCCTGCCCGTTATATGTTAAGGAAAGCAATTGATTGTTGTTTGTCCTGCCAGTAAATGACATTTAATAGGAGTGAAATCAAAGACTGGGGAATCTACCAATGCCCCACATTAAAACTACAAAGGCAACACAATACCTAAGGTAGAGTAGAGTCCAAAAATATATGCTTCTATTTTGCCTTACATAATTCTTGCAACAGAGAAAATGCCTGTTCTGAGACTCTCTTATAAGAATGCTTTGTTCAGTCCTGTTAGTCACAATATTTTCAGTATATTATTTCACATTAGAAGAGCATGTTTTTCTCAAAATAGTAAGAATTTCTTGTCAATATCTTTTCAGAATCTTCAAAATCAAAGGCAATGTTTCTCATTTGTTATACTTTCTTTTCCATTTTCCTTCATTCTGTGTATCATGTAATTCTGAATTTATCTGAACATATATTTCATTTTAACTGCAATCATACTGCATTATATTATGACAAAAATTGTCCCAGGCATTCAGAAGGAATAGATAGCATTTTAAAATAATACCGTACCTGAAATTATCTCGCTAACCTTAGAATAGATTTGAGTTCCTTTTTTGTTAATTTAAGCCCACATGTGAGACATGAATCACCTTTTAAAAAACCTCTGTGCCGAGCTTCCTTCAGCTACTAACTTATCAATTTATAGAAAAATGTTACTTCATGCCTTTAAGAATCAGTTATCAAGTACCACACATGTTTAAAAGACAGCAAGAACAAGTTGTTGATTAACTTGCAGGACCTTGTCCTTGATGAAAATGGGATAATACAATAATTTAGTTTTATCTAATCTGGAGGAGATCTCCAGTACACTATTGCCCTACAGTCCTGTAATTCCCAACCAACACAGCCATCAGATCTAGAGGAAAGCTGATGAAATAGCTCTTGTTAAGACTCTTCCCTGCACCCTGCGTGATATAATTTCCTTGAGTTTCGAGAGCCATCCAGCTGTCATTGTGGCAAAACAACAGCAATGTGGATGGGCTTTATATCGCTAAGAAGAGCTTGTGTTTATCTGGTCAGATAACAGTAGCTGTGAAAACTCCCTTTGCCTTGTGGCTCTGATAAATAAAGGCTATTCATTTGTGGGGATTATTCATTGCTTTTGTGGTGCTGTATTCCTCACTAGGCAGTGTTTGCTTGAGCACGTAAATCTGAGGAATGGGTCTGCTGTCTATTCATCTGGCATTGCCTGTGGAGATTCTCAATTACCCAGATCATAGTTGTCACAAAGGGTTTTTTTTTCCCCTTGAAAATGTTTCACTTCACACCCAAGAAGCTTCTTCAGTTCACTTCTTGGATGAGAAGCAAAACATTTTCAAGGAAAAAAAAAACCAAGAAAGTCCAGGTGCCTTTTCAACAGCACCTTTGGGACACCTGGCATTGCATTTCTTGCTTTCCTGTGTCTTTTTTTTTTTTTTAAAGCCTTCAGAAATAGCAACAACTTCCTGGTTACTNGAAAGTCCAGGTGCCTTTTCAACAGCACCTTTGGGACACCTGGCATTGCATTTCTTGCTTTCCTGTGTCTTTTTTTTTTTTTTAAAGCCTTCAGAAATAGCAACAACTTCCTGGTTACTATCTGACAATAAGCATTTGAGTGTTTGGAAAGGGAGTGAACTGGACTGGAATAGAGTGGAAAAATAAGAGCTGCAGTTATGCTACTGCTGAAACATTTTCCTGGTTGGTGAAAAATAATAAAGAGAATGAAAGCTTTTTTTTTTTCCCTCAGAAAAGTCTGAGGATGAGGGTGGAGGGAAGAAAAGCTCCTGTACATTTCCTCCTTGAAAAAATACTCTGCAAAATAAAGATGAGAGCCAAATTTTTGTCAGACAGAATCCCAGCAACAAAGTCACAGCTGGAAGAAAAAGGAGGCGTACCTGAGAATGGAAATTAGTTGTCCCACTGGTGGCCTCTTAAAGCCACACCAAGAAGCTGCTAAATTATTAGGTCAATATTCTATTATAGAATATTGCAGTTGCTCAGTTCTGAAGAAAAT
Organism: Laticauda laticaudata; assembly: GCA_004320025.1. Taxonomy (NCBI): domain Eukaryota; kingdom Metazoa; phylum Chordata; class Lepidosauria; order Squamata; family Elapidae; genus Laticauda; species Laticauda laticaudata. Next base: position 101,929 of record BHFT01039792.1, on the reverse strand, counting down.
GAATTGGTTGTGATGGAGCATTATCATAATAGTTGGTGGTATATAAAATGTAAAAAATGTATAAAGTAACAACTTTGATCATATCATTATGGCAACACTGCCTAGCCTGCTGGCAGTTTTCTCTTTCAGGAAGTGAAAGAACCCATAATAGGATCAGCTGTCATTAACCTGGTATTAATTAATAGGAAGCCTTCACTGAGGAAATGGAAGTAGGAGGAACACTGAGGGAAGACTGAAGGAATATGTTGGAATTGTTGATTTTAACATGGGAGTATAGTTGAATGCATTTTTTGGACCTTCAAAAAAGCAATTTTGGTAAACGTTAGTAAAAGTCACATAGCAAAGAAGCTAATAGGGAAGAAAATCTTAGAAGAGATGGGAAATCCTTAAATAAATCTTCAAAACATAATTTCAATGTGTTGAAGTAATGGAAAACAAGATAGAAGTGACCCTTAGGTTGCTGAAAGAAAACTACAGAATTGTAAGCTTAGGCTAAAGCTCAGAATGAGCTGAAATTAGTAAAGGATGTTAAGAACTGTAGGAAGTTAGCACCCACACCTCTTCTAGAAAATTGAAATATCCTAGGAAATATAAAAAAGGCAGAAATATTTCTCCTACAAAAGAGTAGAAACTCAACAGCAGAAACATCTCAGAAGCAGAAGCTCACTTTTGTTAATGGGTGGGCCATTAAGGCCTGGGCCAGAATACTTTACATAACAAAGATCTCCAGGTAAAAGTATAGCAATTGCCCAAAAGCCTTTTCAGTGCATCATCATCCAGCAAGGCTCAACCAAACCTGGAACTCAGGAAAACCTACAAAGTTAGCTAAGACCCCCGCCCCTGGGAGTCTGACAGCCAATAGGATACATTTCTTGCACAGGAACAGGAAACACTAAGGTAGGGCCCAACAGAGGGTATATAAGGGTCTCTCAGCATCTNGGATACATTTCTTGCACAGGAACAGGAAACACTAAGGTAGGGCCCAACAGAGGGTATATAAGGGTCTCTCAGCATCTTGACCGGCCCTTTTTCTCTTTTCCTTCACTTTGGACTATGTGATCATACTTCTTTGGAGCTTCAAGCCATGCAGTCCTGTCTACCATTAAACCATTTTTCCAAATAGCCTCCATATTTCCAGTGTCTTTTTCCCCACTTGGAACTGAACCCAGAAGGATATTTCTTTCAACAGAACAAAAAAAGTTGTATTTGGGTATATTCAAATTGAAGGAAAGGAAATGAAAACATATATATTTGTTACTTTTCGGAAACAAAAAGTGAATTAATTTAACTCTTATTATAGCTCAGTCTCCTCAGAGAAAAGGGTATGTATGTCTTTAACCAGGCAGTTGTAAAAACCAGAGTGAAATGGCAAGGTTGAAGCTTCAGACTGATTGAAATATGATAAAAATATACCTATTTATTTTTTAAAAAGCCCTACATCTCTAGGAGCAAATGAATTATGTTCTACAATCCTGAAAAAAAACTTGCTGGTAAACTTGCAAAACCTGTGTGCATGATCTTTGAGAAATCCTAGAAAACAGGTAGACTACCAGTTGTTTGGAGGAGAGTATGTATAATCTATATTCCAAGAGGAGAAAAAATAGGACCTATGACAGTCAAACTGAAATCAATATCTGAGGAGATTCTAGAACAGATTATACAATCATTAATAAAACAAGAAGACATTATTTTCAGGGTGCTTAAGCTTAGCTGAATATAATTACATGATTTTCAAAATGTTGAATCATTGTTATAATTCAAACAATGTATAAATATCAATAGCAGTATAATTTTTGAGTTGCTTCAGTTCATCCACCAGTATATATCCTCTTAATTTTTTCATAGCTGTCTTTGATGCCAGAAAGATAAAGAGTCCTCTCATAAAAGCTTTACTGGAGTCCCATAATTTATATACAAAGACATAAATTGATTTGGAAGAAGCTCTTTCATACTTGTTGGCATTTCAGTGTGATGCTTGTAATGATTCTTGTAATAATAAAAACATTTTGTTAAGTCTCCACTTCTTCGACTGCAAATTCCTCTGTTTAATCTTAGAATTATGGATTATGATCTATATAGTAAGCACAATTTCTACATTTATGAGATTGGTTAGCAATTATAAATCTAGCATGTATTCTCAGTAGGTTTTATGAATTGAAGAATAATACTGTAAGTATATATTTGTATCTCCACATTGAAAAGAAATAGTAATGACATGTAGTTTTAATATAATTCAATAATATTTATACAGTTTCTTCTAGAAAAATGGATTTGTCTGTTTAAAGGGGGGGGGTGTTCATATCTTCAAGTTGTAGAATATCTCCTTCCACAATTTCAAGACATGATTGAAACAATCTTACTTGGAAATTTATTTTGTTATCATTTGGGCCGTAAATTGAAGCAATTGTTATTTTCCAAAAATTCTATTTAAAAATACAGTATTATAAATCTCCCTTCTCATCTTGGATTTCTTTTCCCAGATTCTGTATAATTTTGTTCACATACATAGATACTTCATTTTCTTCCTTATTTGTCTAAAGCCATAACTTTTGGCATAACATTTGCCCAAGGCCACAAGATACTAACATTCCAATAGATTTATATTATTGTTTTTAAAATATGTCACTTGAAGACATATAATATACTGTGTTCTTTCAGCCCATCAATATCAGTTGAGAATGTATTAATTTGGTCCACTGTATCAGTTCTCAAATTAATTTAGGTATCACAGTTGCTTTTCCTAACTCCTATCCCCTAATTCAGAATATATCAAAAACTGCTGAAAATCAAGAAAAACCAGGATGGAGGCAGCACCCCTATTCCAATCCCGCAAGAAATCATCTACACATATGGTCAGTGCCAGTGGTGGGATTCAATTTTTTTTACTACTGGTTCTGTGGATGTGGCTTGGGCCTGGCAGGGGAAGGAGACTGTAAAATCTCCCGTCAGAGGTGGGATTTGCCAGTTCTCCGAACTACTCAAAATTTCCGCTACCGGTTCTCCAGAACTGGTCAGGACCTGCTGAATACCCACCTCTGATCAGGGCCATCATGGTACAGTACTTTGTGCCAATCTGAAACTTGACTGAAAATGTCTAGGTAGTCATTTCTTCCAGGGCCTTCTAAAATGGTAAATTGACCATATTTGAGGAGGGACAGCCAATCTGTCTAGTGGTTAAGGCATCAGGCTAGAAAGTGAGAGATTAGCCATAAAAGCTGGTTGGGAGACTTTGAGCAGATCATTTTCTCTCAACCCAATCTACCTCACATGGTGGTTGTTTTGGAAAGATGGAGGGGTACATGTAGGATATTTCCAGTGATGGAATTCAATTTTTTTTTACTACTGGTTCTATGGGCATGGCTTGGTGGGCGTGGCAGGGGAAGGATACCGTAAAATCTCCAGTCAAAGATGATATTTGCTTGTTCTCCAAACTACTCAAAATTTCCGCTGCCGGTTCTTCAGAACTGGTCAGAACCTGCTGAATACCACCTCTGGATATTTCACTGTCTTGAGTTATTTGTAAAAATAATAAATGCAGGCTCCATCTGCCACAGTAAATAGGAAAAAATGAGTTGTTCATGCTTTTAAAGCAAATAGATTGGATTTTATATAGATCCAGAACCTGTTCCCACTGAACTTAGAGAACATGGATTCAGATTAGATTTTTTTTTTAAAGTTTGGTGGCTTTCCAGATCCCAAAAATGGGGCACTACAATAATTATTGCTAACAATTCAACTGGATGAGTGGCCTTACTTCTAGCAGGAGTAATTTGGTAAAGCACATGGAAGAGAACAGAATGCCTTAGGGGATTATTTTAAATGGGTTGAAAAAATTGTTGGTCAGCACAGTTTTTTTTTAATTCCCTACAGTACTGTGACTTCTAGAAATGCTTTTCTCAACTTCTTCTGCTCTATAAGTAAATCAAAGGAACATAAAATTAATATTTACAAAAAATTCCCTACAGGATAATGGAAACTAAATTGATTGATTCAACTGGCTTGGTTTAACTCTACAGTCTGCTTTACCAAATTTATTTTATTTATTTTTGTCAATTGCTTACAAGATAATAGGTATAAGTAAAAACATAGTTATGAATACATGCATAATAAGAAAATAAAAAATAAAAGAAACAATAGGACAGGGATGGTAGGCACATTGGTGTGCTTATTGCACGCCCCCTATAGACTCTTAGGAAAGGGGTGAGGTCAGTTAGTAGATAGTCTAGGTTAAAATTTTTGGGGTTTGGGGAAGAAACCACAGAGTCAGGTAGAGTTTTCCAGAACACCTGACCACTCTGTTGCTGAAGTCGTATTTCCTGCAATCAAGTTTGGTGGAGATTAACCTTGATTTGTATCTATTGTTTGCTCTTGTGTTGTTATGGTTGAAGCTGAGTATTCATTAACAGGTAGCACATTGCAGTGTATGATTTTATATACTTTTCTTAGATCAGACCGAAGCAGCGTAGTCTAGGTTTTCTAGGTCTCGAGTTTCAAGTCGGTGGCATAAGGTATTCTGCAATGAGTAAGGAAGTGGGAGAACTCTTGTGAAATATTTCTGGACTTTCTCAACTGTATCAATATCAGATACATAATATGGGTTCCAGACTGATGAGCTGCATTTGAGATATTGGACCGACAAATGTTTTGTATGCTCTACTACCTAAGATTAAGGTAACAATTCTTGATGCCATTTTGGCTTGTAGTTACAGGTCGCTCCAGCACTTAGATCATTAGAGAATGAGGACTCCAAGATCCTTGGACAGAGTTTGGATCATCAACAAGGTTTTGACTATTCAGCTTGTATTTTATTTTCTGATTTTTTTTGCCAATATGTAGGACAGAGCATTTATTTGTTGAGATTTGAAGTTGCCATTTGTGTTGCCCATTCTGATACATAGTCAAGGATTTTTGAAGGGTACAGCAGTATTGTCTGTGGTGTGAAATCATCAGTGAAGAGAACGCAGTTGCTCTTAATATAATCAACAGAAGTTATTTATGTAGAGTGTGAAGAGAGTGTGGTCCCTAAAACACTGCTTTGGGGACACCACTAAACTATTGACAGGTACAGAATTTGATAGGACACTCCCACTTTTGACCATTTGTTGTCTGTTTGACAGGAATGCTTCTATCCTGTTATGCAGTTATGGGTTTTTAAATGTGATTTTGAAAGCGTTCTTAGTCAGAGATGAGAACAAATCATTTCAATGCAATTCATCAGTTCTTATGGTAAAATAGCATCTTGTTACATGGACAGTTTTAAAGGAGAATATGAAGAATTTTCTGCACTGCTTCAGGGAGCCAAGGAAGGCATGTCTGAGGAATATTTCTTAGAAAGTTCTGCTGGTTTTTTATTCCAGTAGGGAGCTGAAATTGTGTACAGTAGGATCAGAAATGTGTCTTAGTCAATATGTTTGTGGCTGCATGAATGTGTGCATTCATGCATATATCAGTATACATACAATATATGTTTCAGACAATTTATGTGTACATCAGTATAAAGACTATGGAACAGTTGGTTGATTTGTCCAAAGTTACCGCATTGTTTAAGAAGAAAACATTATTGGAAACTTATTGAGCAAAAGTAGATGTTAAGATATTAAGTTTGTCATTTGTGAAAACACTAAAGTCAGATCAAGACAGTATAACAAGCTTCCAAATTTCACATCTTAGGGTCTTTTCTGGCTGATACAAATTTGCTTTGATCTGATTCTGAGCATAAAAAATAGTCTCAGTCATTTGATCTTCACAAATAATTGCTTTCTTTCTTTCTGCAAAATGAAATTAGGGCTGTAAGATTTAATCAAGATAATTAGAAGATTCATCAACTAAAACATATAATTACAGATTAAAACTTTTCATAGATAATTAACTGGGCTAGGATCAATGAACACACAGTGGTACAGATTGTGCAGATTTCAAACATGTGCTTTTTCATATTATTGATGGGCTCTAGGATGTGAATGAGCAAGATCCTTCGCTCTAGCTTAAAATGCTAATCACAACCCTCTTGATCTGCTAGTAATCATGGAAGATCATCGGTTTCCATTATTTCATTGTTAGGGTGCTTCCCTGTTTTGGAATTATGGCTACCACAACCACAGATTTATAATTCCACATCAAATACAAAAATAAAAATAAAAAACCAACCCAAGTTGAAAACTGACCTTACTGGAATCCATCAAGTTGTGCAGTAGGTCTAGAAAGCTTCTTTAATATTTAAGACATATTTAGATATGGGGAAGCCTTTTTGATTTGCATCATAATGATGCAAGCAGTTGGCAAATCTGGCCAAGGATTTTGTTTTTCAAGCACTCTTCAAAGAGTCCCAAAGATCATAATATTAATCATAGAACTTCCTTGACAGTGATATAGCTAATTTTTTTTGAATGCCTTTTTTTCCCTTTGAAAATTGGAGTTTTTAAAAAGGAATAAATTACCTGATAATGCTTTACAGATTCCTGATGCTTACAGACAGGTACAAACTTCAATGGATAGTTTGAACTACAGAAAAAAACAATTGCAACTAGCCTTCCATAGAAGACCTGCATATTACATGGGTCAGAAGGAGGGCTGAGAAAATTACTGCAGACCCCTCACATCTTGAACATAAACTGTTTCAACTCCTCCTCTCAGGATGCATCTAAAAGGCATTATATGCCAAAACAACTAGGCACAGGGACAGTTTTTTTCCCTTATGCCATCACTTTGTTAAACACCTAATCCTCACAGAACTGTTTTGTGTCTAAAGATATTCATCCATGTTGTATCGCTGTAGAATTATTGTTATTATCTTTCTCATTTACTCAACCACCCACTCTTATAGGTACCATTATGATGATTATTATTCTAGTGCTTTGCATGTACACAGAGAGCTCCTGTACCAGAGAAAAATTTCTTGTGTGTCTAATCATACTTGAGCCAATATTCTATTCTATTCTATTCTATTCTATTCTATTCCATTCCATTCTAGGCACTTCTATACAAACTAGATGACCTATGTTCCCTTCCTCACCCTTAGAGAATCAGTGATAGAGCACAAAAATCTGCACTCCAACCAATACATTGTCCCCCCTTTAACTACCTTGCTGTGTTTTGTGGTTAAGGATAATGGCAAGACAGGCAACAATTTATCATGGCCCCCTTAAGCCCATGTCCCACTGCACCAATGGATGCAAAGAGGATGTAAAATGGACAAAAAAGCTTGCCATCTGTTGGAAAACGCGCATGCATCCGTTGCCACCCAACTGTACTCACTGCATACGTGTTTCATACGCTCTATCATCAAGCATCCGTCACTGCTACTTTAATCCGCTCAAAAAGTCTTTGAGCTGCACAAAACTTTGAGCGGATGAACTTTCCGCCCACCTGTGTTACGATCTTACATCCGTGACAAAATATGGCAACAAAAAAACTTCTATGTCCATTGTCAACTCCGTTACATGTCCACTGTATCCTCTCAGCAATCCTCTGGACATACCACCTCAACTTCACATTCGCATGCAGCAAAAAGCAGAAAGAGCAGACGAAGTGAAAGGTACACGCGAACATCCACCCACAGCGTTAGTAGCACGAAAATAGAACAAGGATGTAAGCGGATTGCATCTCGGTATATTAAACATTAAACGGACAAAACGTTCGTAATGGGATGTTATCTCGGATATATAGGATGTCTGGACGGATGCCTAGACGTGACTGCTGGAGAAGGACACCCTAGCGGAAAAGCCGATCATTTCCTATAGAAAAGGCGGAGGAAATCACCTGCGGATCTCCACTATCAGTTCCAGCAGCCCTGGTGTGCCAGACCTCTTCAAACCTAATGGCTCTTTAGCTCTTCCAACATCATCCATTGCTCGTCACCATGGATCATCACCACACTTTCCTTATCTAGGTACCTGCCATCATTCAAACACTAGAACCAAGCCCTCTTCAGACTGTTTCACCTGTTTCTACGCAAGCCAGAAAGAAGGAGACCGTTCAAGAGCTGTGTTGGGTCACAAACGGCATGGAGGCGAGAAGAGTGGAGTTGGACTGTATTGACAAGCTGATGGCTGGGAAAGCTGCAGAATGAAGACAACTTCGTGCATTTCCAGCACATTCAATGGAGGATGCCACCAGCCATGTTTCACGAAATTGTTGGGAGCGCATCTGAGACCCAGGTTGACCAAGCTCAGAAGCACCAAACTATCCGTCCCAGCCTGGACCCTGGACTGAAGGTCGGCACCTGAACTCTGAGCCACCTGGCCTCTGGAAACCACGTTAACAGAAACATGCAGTATGCCTGGAGGGTCGCCACACAATACACCATCAGCAGAGGAATGTTGGTTGCAGCCATCATCGGAAGAATACGTGTGGAGAAAGCTTCCTCCAGATGTCCCACCAACTAAGAAAGGGCTTGGGAAGAAAGTTGCCAGAAGCAGTGGATATCAAGAGGTGGAAACTGTCCCACACTGTTGGAGCCATAAATGGAGAAGCACGTGGCCTGCAAAAGTTTCCACCCAACTTCAGGGTCCTCTTATTCACAACCAGAAGGCTTCTGTCAGTATCACCCTCTTTGCCAGTGGTTGATGGCGACTACAAGTTCATGCTACATCGATCAGGCAACGCGGTCAGCTGTCAGATCAGCCAGGTATACCAATGCAGTGATCTGCAAAGATGGGCTGAAACGCAACCTCCATCAATGTGGCTTTACAGATCCAGACCCCCTATCCCCAACTGACACACAAATATATGCGGCTACTTCATCGTGGGTTGATGACCCTTCTCCCTCAGAACCTACCTCACGGAAGCCTACTGTTCCAGATACCTCCACCCATTTGAAGAAGAGGATGTTCAACTACAGGCTGTCCGGCAAGACGGTGTTGGTGTGTGAACACCTTTGGCATCCTGGCCAAACCAGGATTCCAGGGCTACTACTCACCACCACTGTGCAGCATCACCCAGGGGACTGATGTGAGCATCGTTCGGAAGCTTGCCTGCATCCTGCACAATCTCATGCGCAACCGCTTTACCAGTGTTGTTAGAAACAGGCTTGTGGACCGTCAAAAATAAGGGGACAACTGGGCGACATGGAGGCCTGGTGAATGGAGACAAGGACATACCCTGTATTAGACACTGGGATGTACAAAGCCCCAACAGAGGCTTCACGTGAAGGGAAAGGAAGCAGGAAACCTCCTGAAACACTCGTGCAATCTCCCCCAGCTGGAGCAGTGGAGTCGCAAGACAGGATGGTAGATTTGCTTCATGGATAGCTTCCTTGAGCCTGTCTCATAAACACTGATGAGATTGTCTGCCATGTATGTTGCCAGTGGCCTTTACAAAGATAGCCCGGCATTAATAAAAGCAGCGTTGTTTAATTTTGAAATGTGTTGATCAATGAATTAAATTTGTTATTGATAATAAAGGCCATATGTGGTGGCAACTGGAGGCTGTGGAACCATACAGTCCCACTGATGCCTGCACTAGGAGGTTTAATCAATTCCCACATGTTATCCTTACCCATCCCACAACTATCCTACCATCCCACAGCTATCCTTACCCTATCCCACAAGCATGCAAAGGCTTAACCCGTTTTCAAAAGTTTTTCACCAACACTTTGGTAAGTAAATAAAATTGAACCAAAGTGTGAAGCAAAGATAAACTTTATTAACAACTGTCTTAAGTATAAACTGTATGACTATTAAAAAAAGCAAATGGAAACCAAGTAAAGTGTCTTTAAGCAAAGATAAGGTGAAAACAGGTAACAACTCAGATTCTCTTTTATGGCACTTTCTTTCAGTCACTCTGCAGGATGTCCATGGTCTCAGCTGTGGAGCAAGCCATCGAACTCTGTGGTCAGGTGGCTATGCACCAGTGTGAGGCTGGGAGTGCTGGTCTCTGAAGGCGCCATTGGGGTGCTGGCCCTAGGGGTACAACAGGGGGATGGTGTGTTCAGGAAGCTCTCAGGAGATGCTGTCTCAGTCCCAGAGGTTGCGCAGAGGCCCTTCCTCAAGGAACCTGGGATGTCAGGCACAGTACTGAAGACAGAATTTTCTGTTGAGGGCTTGGCTGTGGGCGTGGCAAGGAAGGAGGGAGTGTAGTGGGCTCTCTGGTCTGCAGCTGACGAAGGTGAGGCGTCTGTGGCATGCGATGTACCTCGGCCTTGGACTGCGGAAGGGAATGCCTCTTGGCTGTATGGGCAAGTCCTGGTACACTCGTTAGCCTTGGTTAGCCGTGAGGGGCTGATTGAAAGCCGTGCGCGAAGGCTGTTGGACATTGCCTGGGGTGGAGGAGCAGAACCTGGAGTGGTCGCGAGTAGGTTCAGCTGAGGCCACGAGAGAGGGTGCGGCAATTGCAGCAGTGCTGGATTTCTCCTTCATCACCTGTACTGCGCGCCTGTCAGGCAGGTCCATGCAGGGTTGGCTCACGTAACTGTGATGAAGGGCTTGCAGTTAAGAGGCATGCGCATATTCGCTGTGCGACTGGCCTGAGAAGAGAAGATCTGTGCCTTGGTTCTTTGAGGTATGGTCCCTTCGCATCTCCAGCAGGACAATGTGGCTCTGGCCCTTCATGTCTGCCTCTCTGGGCCTGCTTTCTGTGGCAGGTGGAGCTGGGGGTGGGTTATGGCGTTGCGTCTCTGCTGCTGCTTCTTTCTTGCTCCATTTGAGGACAGGGGATCCCCACGTCCTCTGGCATGCGGGAGTGCAGCTGTCGGGGGGTCTCTGCCTGTGCGGGCCCTCCAAAGACACCTGCACTGGACCACGGTAGCTGTACTCCTGGCTGGAAGAGGAGTGGCTGGTCTGTGGGCTGTCTGAGGAGAGGTTTTGACAGAGGCGGGCTTGCTCCTCAGGGCCGTGGCGGGCCGCCGCGCGGCCCGCGCGCCCGGGTGGCGCGCGGGCCTGGTGGACCTCAAAAACCTCCAGAAAGCTTGCACTTGGCCATTGACGTACATCTCCTTCGGTTCAGTGAGCTTGACAGCGGCCTGGCCAGATTTCTTCAAGGTGCAGCTTGCCATACCAGGTGCTGCCATGTGCCTTTCCACCATTCCCAGGAGCTACATCTGTTAGTGTAGCCCAGGCTCTGCTGCCTTGTCTCTCCACGCTGCCTGCTTCCCTCTGGTGTCTCCGATAGAACCTGTGGGGCCCTTCCTCCACACGGTACTCATTCTCCACTCAGCCATTCCAGCACTTCCTCCTCATTGGTCCCTCAGGAAATGGATACTGTTCCTCTCTCCCTTCTCCTTGCCTTGCCTCTTACCCTCCCTCTAGCGCAGGGGCTTCAGGGCCTTCAGCAGCAGGGCTTTGCAGCGGCCTTGGGCTGGTCCCATCACAAGCAGCAGCAAGCACCAGCAGCACCATCATTCCAGAGAGAAACACCAGGAGCAGCAACGCCAGGAGCACCAGCAGCAGAAGCAGCCACGCAGACCTTCAGAGTCGCGCCCCAGGGGCTGCGGATGTGTTCTGTCCTTCTTGCCAGGGGCTGGGCAGGAGTAGCGCACAGGCTTTCTATTTTTCCTCCTGATTGTCGAAACCCATGGTGTTCTATTATCAAGATGTCTCTGCATCAGGTCTTTCCTCTGAATGGTGACTGCATTGCAAGCTCGCATCCTTTTATATCCGCGAGCTGAACACAATTCTATTCCTCCCCCGCATACCGCACTTGACCTGCTTTTGCATCCACTACGACATCTGCTAACGGCCATCCGCTATGCAATCTATAGGTGTCCGCTGATTGCATTCCGCAGTCATACTGCTAACGCAACCTGCCCCTTCCACTATGCGGTTTCTGCTCTTGCATTCTCCCTTCGGAAGCCCTTCAGATATAGTCATACCGTTCCATCTGCTATGGCTTCCTACGAACATCTGCTAACCATCCTTCGCTACGTACTACCCCCGTCCGTTGCCTTTCCGTTGTTTTCTGTTCATGTTTATGCAAAATTTTGGCGGCACTTTTGAGAGTGCGATAACAACGGATGGAGCCACCCCCGAAATTTGCTTTGTTCCGCTGTGTCCTATATTTGCATACCATTTTGCATCCTGTCGGCCAGACTGTGACACCTAGCCCTATTACTCCAGGGAAAAGGAGGGAAATCCCAAGAGCCAGGAATTAGCATTTCCCACCAGTCAGCAATTACTTGAACCACTGCTCCATGAGGGAAAGACTGCAAAGTATCTTCATAGCCTTTCCTCTTGGCAGCTAGAAAGATCAGCTGATTTAACTTGAACCAGATCAGCTTGCAAGGATTGACAGAAACTTCAATGGTTTCATGTAGACAAAGAAAGATGGAAATGTCAATTTCAAAACTGATGCAACTCTTGCAAATGGAATGACTCGGACTGGTCTAGAAACACGCAGGAAGCCTTCCAAACCCACTAAGAATTGGGTTGGGATCCAAGATATTTACTCATTGCATCAAAGTATCCAGAATTTACTTTTTTAATGTTTTGATGAACTCTTCTAACTGCCTTGAATGTTCTTGTTCCTTTTGGTTTATTAGTTTATTGAAGGAAAACGATTTATTTACCCACAAAGTACCTGAAGAAAAGGGAAAGGGACTATCGTGTTTTCTAAAGAATAGATAGATAGATCATACTATATGATATATATTTCGAGGCCTAGGCCTACTGTTGTCCCAGGATGGTTTTTTTTCTTTCATTCCGTGATTGGGTTGGGAGTCTTGGTCTATGTTTTTTGGTCTTTGTATAGGCTAGACCTCAAATTTAAAAACTAATCGGCTGTGATAAGCCTGCACCCACCAACTCAATACCAGAAAGCCTGATGATGGGCAGATGAGACTTCTGCTGAAACGCTTGCTTACAACTTTAAAATGCAACAACTTACCAAATGCATGTGGGATAATACCCGAAGGAAATCTGAAACAGCCACACATGTAAGTTACCCGCAAAAACTTCCATACAGAAAAGCCTGATGTGATGGCAGATGAGATTCTGCTGAAAACGTTGCCACAACTTTAACAGGAACTTACAATGAGCCCTACAACTATTAACAGAACTACAATGCACATGGGTAATAACCCGAAGGAAAGCTAAAACCAGCACAAATGTAAGTACCCGCGGGAGAGCTTAAAAACACACACTACACACACAACCACACCCACACACACACACACACCCACACACACACACACACACAACAATATATATATATATATATATATTATACTATATATATATTAATATATTATATAATTATATATAATATATATTTGTTTTCTGACGGTTTTCGCGAGTATTTGTATGTGGATCTTTGGTTATTCGGCGTTTTCTTCCCGCGTAGAATTGGAAGTATCTAGGCAACAAAACCGTTTCGATGAAAGTCTCATTCATCATCCTTCAGGCTTGTTTCTTCAGCTCTGTGCTTCTCAGAGTTAATGTGGAGCTTAGCAGCTTGCTATCTTCCTTTTAACTGCGCTAGTGGCTGGGTGTGACTTGATATGGGTGGGTTGGCTGTGCTTTCTGATTGGCTGGGTGTGTTCTGCTTAGGTGGGGGCCTGGCTGTGCTCAGGTTAGTCTTAGGTTGCTGGGGATTTGAAGCTGGTGAGCTGGTGATCTTTGTGTTTGGCTTCTTTGTTCTTGGTCGTGCCACAATTCTTCATGGTGCGCGTGTCAGTTTGCTTCTTGTATGGCGTCAGAGGGTTTGAAGTGGGTTAGTGTGATGCAGCCTGCAGTATGGCTTCGTGGGTTCGTGGTTCGTGTCTCCGCTTCTGTGTGGGTGTGAGTCTTTTTTCTGCATGGAAGTGTGGTGGTAGCATCTTCTGTGGCACTTGTGGGTTGTGGGTCTGGGTCATTCTTCATGTTTAGGTACTCGTTTATTAATGAGGGCAGGTTTCCAAATGCGTTGGTAGGTGCGGAGGGTATCATCTTCGTTTATTCATGCGTGTGTGGGCGTTTTTCTATCTCTTAATGGCTTTCTCTGATTATTCTGTTGTTTGAACGTGTTCACGGTTTTGGCGATAGTATTCTGTATTAAAGTCAATTTCATGCTCCTGTTGGCTTTGACGGTGTGGAACCAGGGAAGAGGTCAGTTCTTTCTTTATTTTGATGAGCTTCTTGTGTTCAATTCAATGCTGTGCACTGAAATTCTTCTGTAGTTTGTCCTATGTATGTGTGGGGGCAGGCAAGTGCAAGGGATTTCGTATACTCCTTGTTTTTCTAACTCGATTTTAGTCTTTTAGGGTTTCTTAGGATGGTGGATATTTTTTCTGTCTTGTGCAGAATGCTGTTTAATGTTGTGTTTTTGGAGGATTCTTAGCTGAATTTTGGTTCTGCTACCTTTAATATGGGAGGAGGGCTTTTGCCATCTCTGTTCTCTGTCTTGGCTTTGGTTAGGGTTTCTTTTATTAGCGGGGGTAATGCTTCTTTTTTGGCCGAATCCAATGGCTGTAAGTACATTTTAGTTGCAGAGTGTTGTAGTCGGTTTTTTAAGTGTTGCTTCATCGGCTAAGGCATTTTGCTTCTGGAGAGAGTGTCTTGGCGACAGAATTGATCTGTGCTGGAGGTGTGGTGGTGTGAGAGTGCATGTAGAAGCGGTTTGTATCGTTGTTTTCTTCTGGTTAGATGGTGCCCTGTCCTAGGGGAGCCATTGGATTTTTTGAATTAACAAGACAGTCTAGGAAGGAAGTTGGATTGTTGGCTTCTGTTTTCCATATGAATTTGTATTTTGGGGTGTAGGGCTGAAACTGTTGCAGGTGTGTGAGAAGTGATCAGTATTTTCTTTCCCGTGTGGCCAGATTATGAAGTGTCATCTACGTATCTGAGCCAGAGTTTGCGTTTGTGATCATATTTTTCTAGAGCTTGTGTTTTTTCAAAGTGTTCCATGTAGAGAGTTTGCGCATGGACAGGTGAGCAGGGGTGATCCCATGGGGGATGCCTTCCTTCTATTTGTTATGTTTTTTGGACCCATTGTAGGTGAAGTATGATATTGGATAGGCAGTGGTTTAGGTAAGATTCTAGGATGTACTTGCGGGGGAGTTGTATTTGTTTTTGGAAATTGAGCTGCAAGGCTTCTTTTATAGGCACTTGGTGTGAAGAGGGATAGACATCGAAGCTCACTAGTAGGTCGCTGGCGTTGTAAGTTTTGTTTCTTTATGATCTCAATGCAACTGGATGAGATTCCTTACACTGTGAGTTGATGGATTCTGCATAGGTCTGTAATTGTTTGGCGAGAAAATTTGGCTAAGTTTTGTAGAGGTGAGCCTATGGAGCTGACTATTGGTCATAGTGGGTTCCTATCTTTGTGCATACTTGGGGAGACCATACAGACTTAGCGGCATCTGGATTGATTTTTCTTCTGGCGTATTGATTCTTTGGGATTTCGTTCGCATGTATGGGGGCAGGCTTTTACTTTTGGATCTGGTGTTTTTCTAGTAGGTGGTGGCGGTCAGTGTGTAGGGGGTTTGTATGTGCGGGTCTTGGAGATAGGTTTGCGTTAAACTTGTTTGGTAGTCCAGATGTATTCATAACCACTGTTGCATTGCCCTTGTCTGCTGGTAGCTAGATTATAATGCCTTGCGTGTCTTTCTTTCAGTGTTAAGTAGTGCAGGTTTGTATCTTCGTTGGATAAGTTGCTTTGGGTGCGTTTGCTAGCTGCAGAGGATGTTTTGGTTTGATTTCGTAAGTTGATTCTGTTAGCATCATTCAGGGTTGGTTTTTGGTCAGGCTGTTTCAACTCCGCATATGCATGTTTCTGTAGCGGGATGTGATTTGGAAGCAACAGCAAAGTGAAAATTGCCTCCTTCAAAGGACATTGCGTTTCGGCTTCAGTGAGGATCTTGTTTGTCTTTGGAGATGTATGTGCACTTGGTTTGCATGATGTTGACTAGTGTAGGGAGGTGTGTTCAGCTTTTTACTGCATTTTTGGTTCATCTAGGCAAGGACTTATTCTTCTATTGTCTGTCCAGAATGTATGTGGCCAGGCATGATGCTACAGGGAATCGTAATATGCCTTTGGTTTCCAGAGTCAATTTTGTCTTTGGGGTTCCTAGGATGGGGCTGCCTATTTTCTTTGTCTGTTTTTGAAGGCAGTCTTGCATGGTGATGCCTGGTGTAGTATTTTACTTACTGATTTTATCTGTCAGCTACCTCTTATGTTAGGGCAAGACAGCTGTTCCATAGCGTCTGTTTGGTCTTCTAGGTCTCTGTTATGTCTTTGGTGTGTTTTTGGTGGATCAAGCTGGGTGATTTTGTTTTTGTGGAAAAAGGCGTTGGCTTGCTCATACTTCAGTCAGGGTTGCATAGTTCAGTCTTTATATGTTGTTCTTGTTCTGCCAGGCGTTTGGTTCTGGTAATTAGTGTTTTCGCCACGGAAATTTATCTGTGCTGGTGTTGGTGGTGCGATTGGGCATTGACGTGGAAGCCAGTTGGTGTTCACACTGTGTTTCTTTTAGTTATATGGTTGCTGTCCCAGTTGTTGCCATCTGTTCTTTTGTAGATGAGTTTTACATTATGAATGGTAGTTGTTTGTTTATTTCCGTTTCCATGGTGAACTTGATTTTGGGGTGTGTGTTGTTAGGCTGCTGTTAGGAAAATTGTTTAGGTTTTCTTTTCCATGGGGCAAAATCACCAAAATTGTTGCATCGATGTATCTTAGCCATAGTTTTTGGGTTGTTGTGGGTGCACAACTACACAACTACAATGATGTGGGATAATACCGAAGGAGCTAAACAGCATATATATATAATATATATATATATATAGTATATATATATATATATATATAATATATATATTATATATATATATATATATTATATATATATTATGTTATATATATAATATATATATATTACATGGATTCTTTGTTATTCGCGGTTTTTCATCCCGCACGTTTAGAATTGGAAGTATCTAGGCAACGTTTCGATGAAGTCTCATTCATCATCTTCAGGCTTGTTTCTTCAGCTCTGCATGCTTCTCAGAGTAAACGTGAGCTTTGCAGCTGCTTCTTCCTTTATAACTGCTAGTGGGGTAGTGACTTGATTAGGGTGCGGGGTTTGCGCTTGTAGTTCTGAATTGGCTGGGGTGTGTTTCTGCTTCAGGTGGGGGCACTGGCTGTGCTCAGCGTTAGTTCTTAGTTGCTGGGGATTTGAGCTGGTACAACATCAAACTTCCAATGGCACCTAAAACCCTAGCCAACTATTAGAAAACCCCAGCACAGAATCATCAGAGAAGGCCATTATTGAGATTGAAAAAAGGGACTGACAGCAGAATAGAGAGAGAATGATTCCAGCAGACTGTCAATCATTTGGAAGCCTGCCACATATCTCAAATAGAAAGATCCCACACCACAGGCCAGGCAAACACCTGGGCACAAACAGCGACTCCCTCTGCATTAGCACCAACTCAAACACCCCCCACCAGGTCAGCTTGCTGATGAATAGCAGCCGTCCTTTTCACACGGGAGCCAAGCTGCATTGAACAGCCTTCCAACACAAGGAA
Source organism: Laticauda laticaudata (assembly GCA_004320025.1). Lineage (NCBI taxonomy): Eukaryota > Metazoa > Chordata > Lepidosauria > Squamata > Elapidae > Laticauda > Laticauda laticaudata. The sequence continues at coordinate 84,500 of BHFT01039792.1, read as the reverse complement.
ACAGAGTGTTAGCCCAGCCAATACAAAGACACCAAAAACAGACAGAAGAAAACCAGAAACACAATCCAATCAAACTCCAAGTTCCAACATGAAACACAGACCCAGGCTTAATAGCAATCAGAACTAGACAGCCTCAAATTTGAAACAGAGGAACTGTTGAGACCCACATTTCCAGTACAGAAAGCCTGAATGATGGCAGATGAGAATTGCTGCTTGAAACGTTGCTACAACTGTTAACAGAACTACAATGACGGTGGGATGATATACCCGAAGAAGCTAAACAGCACACATTAAAGTACCCGCGAGAGCTAGAAAAACATATATATATATATATATATATATATATTATATATATATATATATATATATATATAAAAATAGCCGTACAATACAACTTTAACATACTGCTATAATTTAGGCCTTTCATTCACATTTGCTGAAACAGGACTTGCAATTGCGAGGGAAACCTCTATTGAGCAGGGGCTCATTTGCATTATAAAGCAAATGACTGCAGAGTCTCCAGCGGCAATTAAAAACCTCACGTTATAAACATGCAGTTTGGGCTGTTAACATAAAATTACAAAAGGGGGAATTTTTTTCATGTATTTGCGTTTGCAACCAAGGAAACTTTAGTCTGTGTGAACTCCCTTTTGTAACCCCCCCTTTGGTATGACGTTTTATGATGGTTTCACAATGAAACAATTGTGTGAGACAAGCCTTCTGACAATGCCAATTGCCCACCACTTTCCCATCTCCCAACATGCACTCTAATCTTTTTTTTATCTCGGCCATCACCTTTGAGGATGATTACGCTTTAACCAGAAAATTGTAAGTTCAAGGTTTTCAAAACATTGGAAAATTTCAGTTCTTCTCTCCAAAGTAGTATGTAAGAGAGGCAGGGCTCAGAATCTACCAAAATGATACAATTTTCTCCCATTGCTAGATTATTTGTTTACTGAATTTAAAACGTTTATACCCTGCCTTTTCTCTGTAGACTTTTAGGTGGCTCACCATACTCATAAAACATAGAAATTATTAGACAAAATAGTGGATAAACACCCTAGCATTTAAATTATTTAAAACAACAGTTTAATAAAAACAGCAATAAATTATACTGTAATAGAACATTTCCTAAAGCATCTTAATTAATTTCTATAAAGCTGCTTATAAGGGAATAAGGCATGCCTCCAATGCAGATAGTCAAAAATGCCCTTTTAGTCATACCAGACAGATCTTGAGAGTTGTTGTTAAAGCAATCAAACACATTCCTTAGGTTGGTCTTAAAAGAAAGAATATTTATGAGCAAAGATAGTTGTTCAGGCATTTGATCCTAAAACAACTCAGGTTTTAAACTTCAGCGCTGGGACTTTTAAGTTGTACCAAAACAAATTTGAACCCAGTGCAGCTATTTCAGTAAGGAGTCACACGCTGTTTTATGCAGCTCCTTTTAGCAAGTCTGATTCAAGATTCAGATCATTCAGACTTTATGCAGTTCCTTTTAGCAAGTCTGATTCAATATTCAGATCATTCAGACTTCATAAATATCTTTCAAAGGCACTCTTGAATAATTCACATTGTGATCATCCAAATATGAAGCTAAATCATGTGTCATCATGGCAAAGATCTAATTCTTGAAGAGTAGACATAGTTGATGCACCTGTCCCTTCTACTACCAATTATCTGATGTAATCTCTGGGGTCAGATCTAGGTCCAAAAGAACTCGAAAGCTACATATCTGTATTTTCAAAGAGAATGTTACTATACTCACTACAGAGTGAACTCCAATTCCTGAATTAACTTGACTGATCAAGAGCACTTTGGTTCTGTTACTATTTGAGTTTGAATTGCTAGGCCATATCTATTCTCTTATATTCACTAACAATAAATAGTGACACTAAATTCCAAAATCCTAGATAGCCTTGCCCAGTGGTTTCCTGTATATATTAAATAGCATGTGGGAAAACAGAATCTGGTGGTGGAACCCCATAGACCCATATGTGTGAAGTTGAGAAGATATTTCCAGAACCATTTGGTGAAGTCAACCTTTCAGGAAAGAATAGAGCCATCGTCAAACTATATGTGCAGCTCCCTTCTCTGAATATCTGTCAAGAGAGATACTATGGTCAATTTAACAAGGCCACTAAAAGATCTAGCAGGACTTTTTTTTCCCCTTTGAGAACTACTAGTAAGTTTGCACATGAAGGGTGCCTTTGGTTTTTGAATTGTGACAACTGCTTGAATGAGTTCCTGCAGTTTTTTTGGCAAGATTTCAAAAATGGTTTGCCTTTACTGCCTCCTTGGGGCTGAGAGAGAGTGTCTGGCTCAAGGTCATCCAGCTGGCTTCATGCCTATGGCAGAATTAAAAGCTTCTCTCATTTTAACCTACAATAAAATCTCTGTGAAGTCATTTGGGATGAATGGATTTCATAATTCAATTCCTTATGTATAGTCATGCTAAACATTAGAATTCTGTATTTCTTAAAGATTTGAGACAGCCAATTTTAGCTGGTGCTATATAGATATAGGACATTGGTAATTCTTAAACTTTCATGCTGACTAGGAATTCAGTCAGTTGTTTTCCCGTTGTATAGAATTTGTTATGTACAAAATTAAGTTATCCATCCCAGCACAATTTATTTCTCCCCAGATGGACCATCTCTCAATACTCAGATTGAGCCGGTTGGCATGGAAAATGGAACATTACATGTTAAAATGGAGCTTTCTGCAAATAGACCACTTTATTTTGTATATCTCAAGCTTAGAAATCACTAATGGTAATGGTTAGCAGAATGGAAATTACAGTGAAGTACAGTAGTTATATTATTTTGCAGGTCACTACAGTAGGTACTGTATTATTTCTAATGCCAGTCTTCTATATCATCCTACAGAGATATACTATATAAAACACTTAAATGTTCAGCGTACATCTTCTCTTTTAGGGCCAGTCAGTCTGGAAGTCAATCTGACTAAATGATTGAAGGACAATTGAAGACCTCTCTAAATGACCTAGAAAAGTTATGTTGATAGTATTTTAAAATAAGTGATGTTATCATTGATAAATTATAATTTATTATTAAATGTAATTCCTGCTTGGAATTTCTGTAGGATTTTCTGTAGTAACTCACACACTCCAGACTTTATATATTCAGACGTTTTAGATATTTCTGATGATTGAAGCTACTGCTGATCATATTCTTTATATAGTGGAGCCAAATGACCTTTGGATATTTATGCATTCTTCCTTGTTAATATGTCTCATAGTGAAAGCTGCCACAGCAAAGCGCTACCTCCTGCAAACCAAGCAAATGAGCCATGCACGACTCCCAGATTCCTTTGGCTAATCCCCCTGTGATCTTCTATTGCACTTTTGCCCTTTACTGACTTTGCTAATGAATAGAATAGAGGAACTGATACACCTATTCATCCATACAAATCCCCCTCCAATCCCTCATTCTGGAGAATTCAAATAGGATGACACCTTTCTTTTAGACCATCCTTTTTAACACAATCAACTTGAAAGTGTCTGGTATAACCTTGGTTTTGATAGAAACCTTATAAAGTTGCCCAACAGACGGCTGTCTAATTGGACAGCCTATTAGCTTCTGAGTCAATCTATCCCATTGTCAAACAGCCCTTTATCATTAGATGTTTCTCTTCATGGTTTACCAAATCTCTTATGAGATTTATACTGTTTGGCTCTGGATCTACCTGTGAATGCATGGAATTTTTAAAGGCCAGGGATGGCCTAGATTTAACACACCTATTTTACCTTTTAAAAATTCAAAGAATGGAATATTCCAGCCCACTCCCCTGTCAAGCCTGCAAGCTTCTGTGCACCCACCTCAATGAATTTTAAAAAGTGCATCTCTGTTTGAAAAGCTGTACAGACCAAAGATGAATGAAATTAAAGAACCACAAGGAAAGAGGCCAGGAACTAGAAAATTACCTGTCTTCCATTAATACTTGGAAGACAGAGCAAGTGAACAGATGTGTTCAACTTATCACAGTCTTTTTGGCTAAGTCACAATGTATCTCATTTCTGTTTAGATTGTGGTAATTATTTCTAAAGTTATAGCTTTCTATATAGCATACAAATCATTTTGCAGACATGTATTCTCTTTTTAGCTTCTTTGAAATTCATGAGTGAGTCAAGCTGAAAGCTTCTTTTGGAGGTCATTGCCACAGTCTTAAGCACCTACAGTAAAAGACCACCAACTTTGCAAGAGATGCCAGACCACTGAAAGTGACTCTGAATGAGATCCATACAGTAGACTTTTATTAGTGTGAATTATGAGTTATTCCATTTTTTAGGTTCTTTCTTGGATCTGTAAAAGTTAACGTTCTGAATACATTTTATGCAATTTTTCTTTAATCAAAAATTCCCAACTTACTCCTTTCTTATTAATACTGATTTACAGGGAGCAAATTGTCACAATCCATAATTAAATATCACAATCCATAATTAAAACCAGTCTTTTTTTTTAAAAATTGCAAATTGCCTCCTGGAAAGTCTGCACAGCCTTATGTCCTCCAAGATTCTTTGTTTCTGCCAACAATTCCTACCACCATCTCCTCTCTCCATGTCTTTCCCCTAGTTCCGTGATGGCAAACCTGTGGCATGTGTGCCACAGGTGGGAGAGCTGCAGGCAAACTTACCTCACTGCACATGTGCATGCCTAACAGCTGATTTTCAGCGGGTTTCGAGGCCTTTTTCGGCCTCCCAAAGGCTTGAGGAAGGCTTCTGCAGGCTTCTGGAGGTTTTGCAGGCCAAAAACTAGCCTTGTTTCATCACTTCCTGTTTTTCTGAAAATACTGTAGGGGCATGGGGGGGTGCACATTGCCTTCTGGTGCTGGCACGCAAGCGTGAGCATGCAAGCGCGTGCACAATTTTTGGCACAGGAGCCCAAAAAGGTTAGCCACCACTGCCCTAGTAAATGAATCCTGNGGCACGCAAGCGTGAGCATGCAAGCGCATGCACAATTTTTGGCACAGGAGCCCAAAAAGGTTAGCCACCACTGCCCTAGTAAATGAATCCTGTTTTTATGCATATGAGATGTGTATGTGTGACTATGTGTGGTTTATTATACTTTTTAATTTATTTTAAATCTTGGAATCAGTTGAGATGGGGTTGGAGGGAGATCATTGGATATAAGTATATGTTAAAAATAAAAAGTTAAATAATAATGTAAAAGTAATGTTGATATTTAATTTAATTATTTGCCTCCTTTTTTCTACTCTTTTCCGCTGCTTCCCTCAACAAGTCAGTCAAAGCCTGGTGTGGCCCTCATCCCAAGCAAGTTGCACATCAACTTAAACAAACAGCATGGAAAATGGAATTCCATCCTGGAGGTTATATATACAACTTTTTAAAAAAAAATCCTGGTGTATATAATTGAACATGAGCAGAAAATGTTATTACACCATTTTTATATCCCTCTTCTCTGTTAGCATTTGTCCATACCAAAAAGATTTAGAATGCTTTTGAAGTCTACTGTTTTATAATAAGTACAAGTACAACCCAATTCATTGCAAGATTAAGCATCTGAAGTATGTCTGAATTAGGAAAGGGGGAGAAGCTGATTTTCAAAGCCAGTGCTTGACAGGCCATCGTAGATTAAATAAATGCAGCACCATGGGCCGCAACAATGTAAAACTGGGGAAGAGCTCAGTCTGTAATCCTTGAACGGAGAATATATCTGTTGTTAACACAGAGAAGTGTGTCTATTTTCTTCTTTGGAAAAGGTCAGGGGGGAAAAAATGCACATTTGTTCTGTTAGGAGTACAGATACACAGTGAAAAGGTGTTTCAGAAACATTCCTCTTAAGGAGGAGAATTAATCACCCAACCGAGTTTTGCACTTTGAGATTTCTTTGCATCCATCCCCAAAGAAAGATCCTGAGAGATGCAACTGGTACATATTTTATGAGGAATCTTATGTCTGTTGGCGACTGACCCAGCTGCAATGTAGTGATGGAGACTGGGATGGAATGTTTGGGATGTCAGCTAATTACTGCAAGGGAAGGGGGTGTTCTGAAAATCCTCCTTCACCACTGCCTGAACAGAGTCAAGACCCAGCATATATTGGATGAGTAGGAATTTATGCATTAGACATGAAGAGGCACAAGGTTACTCATTCTGTTGCCCATGCAGTGCCTTTGTTGAAGGTGAAGATTTATGCCGCAATCACTGTCAACTAGAAGATGGAGATCTTGGTCAAAATCTTTCCGGCAGAATTGCTTTCGCCAGTCTGGTGTTTGCCAATTCATTGCAGGAAATTCATTTCTGGAAATGATAGTGATTTACAGTCACAAACACTTGGAAGCTGCCTGTTTATGAAAGTCTGCTCTGGAGCATAGATGGCAGCTTGTATTTTTCCCCATTGGAAGCTCTTGTTTTCTCTAAATCCAGTGAAATGCCATTTCACTCTTATTCTGGTTCTATTTTATGCTTGTATCAATAACATGCCACTCAGCAGTAGCCATGGGAAAAAGCTTACAGATCACAGCCCTGTTCTAAAAGCTGGAGATAACTCCAAGAGATTTTCTTTAGAGGCCACATCTACATTTTGAGGTATCGGGCCTTTGGTTACCCTTCACCCTTACCAGGATGTGAGATACAAGAATTGGATTTGACAAGCTATTTTGCTAGCAAATTTGATGTGAAAAGGACAGGCTGCACCTGTGATTTGAGGTCATTGGTTGACTATTCTACCTAGCCCCTTCTTCTTTTCATGGGCATGCCTTGGCTTGCCTGCTGTATTGTGCCACCTCTTCATCTCAGCTGAGAAGCATGTCATCCAGTAACGGCTGGGTGCCACAGTGGTTGTTTATATTTGTTTACCTCCCTGGCCTCCCTTGAGTGCACGGAAGGAAGGAGGCACTCTAATTACAGAGCAAGGCGAGAGTAAAGAGCTCCCAGGGGCAGGCTGCTCTGCAGGACACACAGCACAGTTCTACAATACTGCCAAACAGGCCAACCATGAGTTAGGACCTCTCTTAGCTTGGCTATTCTAATGCTACCTTGATATGAGAGCAGATTCGTGGCATTTCTCTACCGTTAGAGAGTTCAAAGTATTCATAAATGGACTCAAGTAAAGGACTGAAAGGAAGGCATGGGGGAGAAGTTTAAAGGAAGGCAACAGGCACCTTGGAAGGAAAAAGGCATCAAGGAAAGGCTAATATTGCTTACAGAAATCCTTGTGGTGGGTTTTCGTGGAAGTACAGGAAAAGGAGATGGGCTTCGTGAAGCAGGACTCTTTTCCATGATCATTTTTTTCAGCACAAACATGAATATTGTGAGGTGGCTCTGAATGTTAGCGAACCAGTTGGCTAGGCTTCATTGAATTAGGCCTTGATTCCTGGTGACTGCATGCATGGGTAAATGCCAACTTGAACTACAATTTGTAATTCTTCCACAGNTTAGCTAACCAGTTGGCTAGGCTTCATTGAATTAGGCCTTGATTCCTGGTGACTGCATGCATGGGTGAATGCCAACTTGAACTACAATTTGTAATTCTTCCACAGATATTCCTATACTCTCAGACTCTCTCGACCATATCCATTGTCTTCACTTTATCTAAATATGTTGAGTGACAATACTCATGACAATGGTAGCTGAAAAGAATAAGAACTGCAGCCTTAAATGTCTATGGAGATTCTCAGTCATCCAAGTCATGGTTGTCCCAAAGGTTCTTTTCCAAGAGACAATTGGACTTTCTGGTTTTTCTTTGAAGATGTTTCGCTTCTGTTCCAAGAAGCTTCTTCAGCTCTGTAAGGTTCTTCATTCTTCAGTTCTCATAAAGTTTCTTGGATGAGAAGTGAAACAGCTTCAAAGAAAAAACAGAAAGTCCAATTGCCCCTTGGAAAAGCACCTTTGGGACAACTGTAGCCTTAGTATTCCAGGTTAAAAATAGCTATTAGCTAACAGTCCTCTGATCTTGCAACCCAATAAGCAAGTAGGAACATAAATTTCAAACTGGCAATTCAGAACAAATGAGCTCATCTTGAAAATACTGGCTGCCCTGTAATGTTGCCACCTTTTCTTCTGTTTCAACCAGTGTTTTCCTTTTGTGCCTTGCTCTATAATGGCAGGTTCATCGTGCTTATCTCCAAGCCAAGGAAACATTTTACTTCTTCTGTTTCTTATGACTTATTTTGATGTCTGTTATTCAGGAGCAAGACTGCCAGTTCCTTCCATCTCCTTCCATCTGATAGAAACCTCCCCTCTAGGCCTCTCCAAGGGAGGGGGTTGGGTATGTTTTTTAATGAATTGTATTACTTTGAGGAATTACTGCCTATAAATATTGGCTCTGGGCTGACTGCACAACAGGAGTAGCTGGCTGTGAATTAGGAGTGTTGTAATTCAACACATCCAGGAGACACTAACTACTGTCAGTAAGAGAACACTCCGTTTTAGCTTTTTCTAGACAATTTTTAAGGAATAATTGGGGTTTTTTTTTTTGGTCTGATAANTGAATTAGGAGTGTTGTAATTCAACACATCCAGGAGACACTAAGTACTGTCAGTAAGAGAACACTCCGTTTTAGCTTTTTCTAGACAATTTTAAAGGAATAATTGGGGGGGTTTTTTGGTCTGATAAATAGTCATTCAAAAATGATGCAGGATTCTTGAATCATAATGATCATTTAAAATTTGAGTTTGTAAAATTTGGGGAAACAATTATGACCGGAAAGGTTTTAAATGACAACAAACTGTTAGTCTAGTCAATTCTCCAGTCCCGCTTCATACAAACAAAAAGTCATGTTCCCTAACAGTCTGTTATCTGTTTCAGAATTATACATACCTGTTACATATAGTCCTTTTAAGTTTGGGATATGGAGTTGTCTTTGCACAAGGAGTCCTGTCATTGTCCAAAATCATGGTTTATTCATGTCTGAACCTTTGCAGTGCATTCTCTGAGTAAGCTTCACTGGTCCCGTTTCAATCACATTTAACTAAAGGCAGTTTAGATTCAACCCAGCAATTTTGAGAACCTTCTAACCTTGAGCACAAAAGATGACACTATCTCCTTCCATTGCTGAGCTATCATAGAGACTTCTTCTGCAATCATCTAAACATCATTAGTTCTGAGCACAGTCTCTTGGTAGGGAATTTCCATCCCAGGGGATTTTGCTGAAGACGTACTGTGCCAGTGCCTCTGGGTGTTTGGCTTGCCCTTGCAAAGAGCAATTATTTGAGTCAAAGTATTGTCTGTAGTGTGGGGTGCCTCGATTATAACACTGGATCAGCAATACTTGCTGTGTTTTGACCTGTAGAGTTTTTTTTTTAAGTGTATATACTAGGTTTGCATGAACCAACCAGTAATTTTTAATTCAATTGAATTATCTGAGCCCAACCAACAAGCTTAGATTTTGGCTCACTGTGTTGTGTGAACAAAAAAAATAGTAATTATCCATGTATATGTCATGGGATAAAGAACAACAGGAAAGTTATTTCTTAAAATGATTAATATGAAGTTGGCTTATAAAAGAGCTACTGGATCTATGATGCAAAAACTCCAGATGACCAAACAACCTCTCTTTGTTACCACCTAGTAACCTAGTGAATATGTGAAATGGCTATTAGCTTGAATAGGAAAGCAAAACTTGTCTAGTGAATCTTAATATTATTTAAGGTACAAAATTAAAACTCAGTGATATCAACATTGGAGCAAGAAAATTGGAAAATGAAACTATCACACTTTGAACATCTTGCTTGATCCCGAATTGGAATCATACCTCAAACTCACTGTCTTGAAATTTTCTGGCTGAAATATAATCGTTTCCTCCATATATACTCACACAGACATAGACTTTAAAAAGCCCATGCTTGTGATGTCTCACTATGAACGATAAGGAAGCAGATGAACAGAGTATTTTAACTTCTGGAACTTTCTTCACACGAGAAGCTAGAAATTCCTAAACTTTGGAGTCTAGTTTTCTTCATTACTATGCGACTTGTGTCCACCCCTTCTGCTCCTCTGTACCATTCCTTACTTTTTTTTCCCATCCTAGCAAGAAATGCAAAAAGGCGCTGGATTTTCAGAATGAGAGGGGAAAAAATGTAAACAGAAGTGGGTAGAGGGAAGGTCTGGAGATCCATCAGCTGTGACTTGCTCAGAAGGCAAAGCTTCAAATTCACAGAAGGAAACAAAGACTACTAGATTAGAATTTCCAAACTGAGCAAAGACTGGCCCCATTGCAGAGTGTTTATTCTAGGCATTGATTTTCAATATTTAGAATGATTAGCAAGTGAAAGCATTTTGTTGCCAAGATGGATCGATGCCAGCCTCTATACTCAGTGAAAAAGAAAAAAAACAACCTATAAAAGGACAGCAAGAACCAGAGAAAAGAAAGGCTTAATGTTATAATTTATCCCAGTCAGTTAAGTGTTTTGAAGTGTTCACATTTGCCAGTTGGGAAAAGAAGATAGATTGTAGAAGAGCTGAGGGGTATGTGTGTATCATAAACAAAGAACCAAATCATAATGTACTGATCCAAACTCCTATTATGCAGAACCTTTGGTCTTCAATTCCATGCTGTACAGTCACTGCTTAGAATTTTAGGGACTAGCTTCAGACAATTTAGTCAATATCTAAATGGAGGAAACAATTTGCTCTTCCAAGAAAAGCCATCATTTGGAGCAAAATTTCATTACTTATTTTTACTACCTGCTCACAGTTATCTCTGGACCATTCGCAATATAAAATTGTCTGATGTTAAATTTAACATGGGCGGATTCTTCATTTTCATAGCATTTCACCAATACAACAATTTAGTCTAGATGACCTACAAGGTCTCTTCCAATTCTGTTACTTAAGTTCTACAAAAAACAACAACATAGGTATTTCACTAATGCCTAAATCTGGGAGAAGATAAAGTTATCCCAGGGGATTTGAAGGAGGTAGATGAGGGAAACCTTTTCCAGCTGTCATTTTTTATTCATGAGAAAAACCTGGGGATCCTGGTTCATATTTATAATGTGTGCTTGCCACTGAGATTTATTCAGTGATCCATGGCTGAGAAAGCTGAGCATATGAGCCAGTTAAAGAAGGAGGTGATCAGGGTTTATCAATGAAACCTTACAAGCTTTGCAGACAACCCCACCACCACCACCAAGTTTTAAAGCCTGATCCAGGAAAAAACAAAACTGCATAGTCCTCATTATAAAATTGACTTTTCCAGATCAGGTCTTCCATGCGTTTTGGATAATAAAATTCATAGCATGACAAATGCTCTGTTACCCTGACTGGTAATACTGAGAATTACAATCCCAGCATATCTGAAGAGATACAAGCAGGAAATAATTTTTGTTCTGTATGGAACTTGGTAGGTTCCAAGTACTTCATTCTGATTGGCCAAAAAGGCCACTTACGGATTGGTTCACTAGGAACCAATCCAGGAAGCCGCCAAACGGCAGGAAGAATTAAATAACTGTCATTGGCCACAAGCTGGCAGGCTAGCCGCTATATAAAGGGCTGCCGCGGCTTGGGCTATGTTCTGTTTCTTTACCTAGCAGTTTGAAATAAAGAGTTGTTGTTTGGAACCTGGTCTCACGTGCTTCTTTCCGGACGGAACAATTTTATCATTTATTTGGGAGAAATTTCATTTCTCCTCATCTTAAGCATTGGCCTACAATAGGGGTGTCAAACTCGCGACATGTTGTCGTCACATGAAGTATCACGACTTTTTCACCTCTTCATAAAATGGGGGTGGCATGGCCTGTGCGTGACGCATCTGGCCCGCAGCCCGCAAGTTTGACACTCCTGGCCTAGAACAAGATATTTATATTCCATGCCACAGAAGTCCTTCCAAATAGGCATTTATTGGGAACATGCCTGCCAATGTAACGGTATGTGACAATGACCTTGGGAGATAGAAGGAAGAGTTGCAGACAGTTAGATAAGAGGCAGCTGAGCTTGTAGAAGGACTGGGTTGTGTGGCAAACATCTTAGAAGGGACCCTCCTTAATTTCTTGGACACTAAAGTTGAAGGGGAAGATAAATACTTGCAAGATTATGTTAATGTAACCTTACAATAAAGTGGGAGTTGCTATTTCGGGGTGTACTTCTTGCCTGAACTTCCTCATAGGGCTGAGAGCCTCCTTCATAGATATCTTGCCATCTTGCACTGACAACCTTCTCTGCTTTCCCATCACTTCTTCTCTTTCTTACTTTTGTCTGAAACTCAGGGGACCACTTGATTGGCAGCATTGGCGTACCCCCAGAATGAGTCCATCAGCAAGAAGCCCACTGTCTAGAAAGACTCTGAACTTTCCTTCTGTGAGATCATATTGCCCTCATCCAAATGGCAGATTTCACTCCTTGTGCGGATTTATGAGAAAAGACCAGCGGTGTGATTGCCATTCAATAATTCCATTGCACAATTCTGTTTGAGCAGCCCCCGCCAATAGTAATACATTTGCGCGGTTTGCCAAACTCCCTTTTCTAACAATTCCTCCCCTGCTCCCTCCCACAGCTGAGGAGAATAGTGCTGGGCTCTTTGTGAAACAGACTGGCTTAAACAAACAAATAGATTCCACAATGGTCTTTCTCTCCCTCCTTTGCCTCCCCGCCCCCCACACTTTTGCTCATGGTTCAGGAGGAGGGAAGCGCGCTATTTTTCTCCAGAATGGAGGGAAGCAAGGAAGGCCAAGGGTGGGGAGCAGTCTTGCTCACAAGCATTGGTGTTTGAAATCATGCTTTACCCAGGCAAGCCTGGACAGGCTCAGTAACCAAGAGGCCATGACCTGCCTTTCTCGTTGATTTCTCTCTCTCTCTCTCTCTCTCTCTCTCTCTCTCTCTCTCTCTCTCTCTCTCTCTCTCTCTTTTTCTCCTGAGTACACATCGTGCTTTGTGAGAGGCAGGGTAGTCTCCCCGGCTCACATTGGAGGGCAAAGTTTACAACCCAGGGAGAAAGTTTATTGTCTCACATTCTTTTGCTCAATCTCCTCTTTGGATGTTGGAAAGCAAAAGAGTTTCTTCTCCCCTTTCCCTGATCATATCTCCTGTTCCTCAATCGATATGCAGTTTGGAGGTTCTTGTTTTACAAATATAGAAAGTGGGAGAGCCAAACCCAACCTTGTGCGCTGGGGGAACACCATTGGGAAGATTGTTTTGCTAGTTTTAATTTGGACAAAAGAGGTCCTTCTTTCTTCCAAGCCTCATATGACACCACTTTTATTTCATTCTCCCTCCCAGGGTTTGGCTGGCTCTTTCTGCTGCCTGAACGTCAGAGGATATTTTTCATCCGTTTCCATGTTTCCTGGACGAGTAGGATTTCAAGGGTGTGTGTGGTTTCTGTTTTGTGGAAGAAGGAGAAAAAGAAAATAATGGAGTGGCTGAATAGAACCCACTTTTTTCAACTCTCCCAAAAGAATATTAAATAGCTTAACATTTATTTTATATAAAGGTAGTAGGAAGAAGGCTGATTTTGGGCACCGAGGCTGGGTGTGGTTGAGGTGGATCAGTTTGTGTCTCTTTCTTTCAATTGGCAGGAACTCCAGCATCCCCCAACTATTCCAGGCTTCTCCAGATCACATGACACTGCCCTTATTTTCCTTCCAAGAATTCAAACATATGTTTTGTCCTTGTTTTAACAGCAGTGATACTTTTTCTTGCTGAAGCCAACAGGGTCCTTCCATCATAACAATAATATAACCAGCATGAAAAGCTACAGGATTTCCCTACCCAGTTTGAGGGAGATAGATTAGGTGACATGGATATGACCAGAAATCTATCTTGGGCATCTGGGAAGATATGGTCAACCCCAATCCTTTGGACACTGACTCATTGGATATATTAGCCATGTCATTCATCAGACAGTGACCACTCATGAGCCTGAAAATACTGGCATGCAAACTGTAAAAATGAGAAATTAGCAAGCTGAAAGAGCAGTTTTTGGATGGAGATCAAAATCTGAAAAAAAAAAAAAACCTCCTTAAGGAGGCTGTTCTTTTACCAGTGAAAGCACATTAATTCATTAACAAGGAAAGGCCTTTATCACATTTCTAGATTGTTTCTCAAACCAAACCCACTCCTACTTGCTGCAGTACGAAACATATTAGGCTATCTGAATCTACAGCTTGCAGGGCAAACTGCAACTTCTAAGTTGGAGGTGGAGGTGGTAGTGGTGGAGAAGGTTGCTTTGGGTTGAGAAACCACCCAAGAGAAAGAAAGAAGCATTTGCCCACTGTGTGTGTTACTCTTGGTCTGTTTATCCCCCCCCCCCTTCTGCTGTANTTACTCTTGGTCTGTTTATCCCCCCCCCCTTCTGCTGTATCACTTGATTGTAAATGTAAGGGTGAAAGAAGGAAAAAATAATGGCCTAGCTAACTATTTTATATAAGAGTTTGAACTCCATTCAGTAGGAGATTGATCACTGTAGCTGTTCTTCAAACTTTCACATGTTTGTGAAATAAAGATCAAGGACGTGCTGCAAATGTTCTGTGGTCAATTATCAAGTTTCCAAAACTGGGTGGAGGCATTATAATCTTATACTACCAATCAGCAGTGATACTATAGGAACCAATCATTTACTTTTCAGAGATCCACAAGATCCATGAGTAAAATAAAGGAAGAAAATTTGAAAGGCTTCAAAGACTCTTTTGCAAAGTCTGCCAAATAAAGAAATTTAAGGGAGCCCCTTTGCAGTCTAGTGCAGTTATTCTTGAGATGAAGGAGAAGACTATTATAGCATGTAGGCCTTATTGAGACTGGTTCCACCCTTTGACTATAACCTTTCTGCCAATTAAGATATTATTCTTTGTTCTAGAAACTGCACACTGGCACACCTTTGCACATTTGCTCCAACACTGGAGGTTTTTAAGAAAAGATTGGATAATCATTGGTCTGAAATAGTATAGGGTTTCCTGCCACAATAGGGGATTGGATAGAAGACCTCCAAGATTCCTTCCAACTCTGTTGTTCTATTACCTTTAAAAAAAGACAGTGTGCAATATTTCAAAACTAGTTTGGAACAAATATTTTGGAGCATAAGGAAGCATAAACAGACCTTCCGTTTGCAGCTTAGACGAGGCTACTTTAAAGGATTGTGGAGAGAGACAATCACATTGAACTTCTTTTTTGGAGTCGAAAACAGACCATTCAGTCTGCTATGCAAGTATTAATCATTAATAGGCAAAATTGAGAACCCTTAAAGTCAATTCTTACTTTCATTATCTTTAAAGTACACTTGTGTCTCCAAATCAAGGATTCTGTTCCATCCGGAAAGAAGCGTGTGAGACTGGGTTCCAAACAACAACTATTTTATTTAACTTGCAAGGCAAAAGATACGGAACCTCGCCCAAGCCGCGGCAGCCCTTTATATAGCGGCTTGCCTGCCGGCTTGTGGCCAATGACACTTGTTTAACTCTCCCACCGTTTGGCGCTTCCTGACTGGTTCTTAGTGAACCAATCCGTAAGTGGCCTTCAGCCAATCAGAATGAGGACTTGGAACCTACCAAGTTCCATACAGAACACCCCTCCCCCTTTAGTTCAGTCCAATGTGGGTAACGTAGTAGTCGCGCTAGGAGGTGGGGCTTTTTCTAGTCCAAGTTGACCTGCGCGGCTCAGTCTTGTTTGGTCTTCTAGTGGTTCGGTCGGGATCGCTGCTTCTCTCACCTCTCTCATGGAGCCTCCTGGAAGGGTGAGTCAGCTATGCCACTCCACCTGAGTCTCTCGGCCGGTTGAGATGGCTCCGCCGCTCCCTCCTGGTTGAACTGGCCTGGCTGCCACCTCCAGGAAGGCCTCGCTCACTCTCCTGCTCCCGGACTCTTTCTTGGGGTTCATCTAACCGTGAGTGCTCTTTTTTGTTTGGTTAGATTGTATTTTGCAGAGTTTGTTGTCTTGTTATGGGCAGTTCGTCTCTCCATTTTTTATTTATTTGTACTCCCCCCTCCTTGGTTTGTTTATAGTCGGAATTTATTATTTTTGGTTCTGCAAGGTTTTTTGTTCGAGGTTGCGGAACGAAGCTGGTCTATGTGCCGCTCATTCCCTCCCATCAATCCCAAATGTTAGTCGTAGTATTGGGGCCTGTGATTTGTGTGAGGTGGCTGGAAGCCATAGAGTCCCCGTTAAGGTCTTGGCAATAGACTAGGTTGCTGATTTCGAAGAACTGTATTTGCTGGAGGGAGTCGGGGCTTGTCCCAGGTGTAACTGGGGTGTAAACCTGTCCAGGTAGGACCGTAGTTTCCTACCCATTAAAAGTTCAGCCGGCTTATTTTTGTTGTGCTACTAGGGGTAATATGTTACAAGGTTATAGTCGGTTTAGTTTGTCCTGCACGTCCCCTT
The DNA here is from genome assembly GCA_004320025.1 of Laticauda laticaudata. Taxonomy (NCBI): domain Eukaryota; kingdom Metazoa; phylum Chordata; class Lepidosauria; order Squamata; family Elapidae; genus Laticauda; species Laticauda laticaudata. The sequence continues at coordinate 68,213 of BHFT01039792.1, read as the reverse complement.
GTCCATTCCTCTAGGCCCTCTTTAGTATACCGAACCATGCGTTCAGGCTGCCATTTGCAGCTGGATGGACCGGCGTGGTTAAGGCGTGACGGATACCCTGGGCAGCCAGAAATTGTTTCAAATTGCAAGGCGTGTAAACTGAGGCCATTGTCCGAAACCAGTAAATCAGGTAGCCCATGCGTTGCAAACAGTTTGTTCGAGCTGTTTCATAACAGCCTTGTGGTAGTGGAAGCCCATGAGGATGACCTCCAAGTAGTTCAAATATGCATCAGCCACAATTAAGAAAGTGTTCCCCTTCGTTGGCCCAGCAAAGTCCAATATGTACCTAGACCATGGACCCTGGGAGTTTTCCCAGTCCCTTATGGTGCCTGTGGGGGGGGGTAGGCCTCGCTCTTTGACAGTCATGGCATGTTGCACCCAGCGTTCAATGTCTTTGTCCAGCCCTGGCCACCAGATGTAACTCCTGGCCGAGGCTTTCATTTTGACTATGCCTAGGTGACCCTTGTGCAACATGCCAGGATGTCTTCTTGGAGGCTGCTCGGAATTACCTACCCTGTCACCCCATAAGATGCACCCTTTTTCAATAGAAGTTCGGTCTGTCTGGCACGGAAAGGTTAAAAGTCCAGTTTTGTTTTCTTCTGGCCAACCTTTACCTACCCAGTTCAATATGCACGCCATCAAAGGGTCTTTGGCTGTGGCTCTTGCGACTCGCTGCGTTCAGCGGAAGCTCAGGGCAGGTTTCAAGCTGAAATGTGGGGTGGTTGAGCGGGGTCATCCTCTATGAAGGGCAACGGGGAAGTCTTCAGGGCGTCGGCTGTGTGAATGGCTCTGCCGGGTCGGTGAGCAGCATGTAGGAATAGGCGGCGAGGAATTCAGACCACCTCGTCATTCTATGGTGACAGAATGTTCGGGTTGGCTTGTTGTCTGCTAGGATTCCAAGAAGAGGCTTGGTGATCGGTTACGATAGAAAAAGGTCTCCTGTAAAGGTACTCATGGAATCGTTTGACTCCAGCGATGATTGCGAGGCCTTCCCGATCAAGTTGGCTGTAATTGCGGTTCTGACTTGGAGAGCGACTTGGAGTAAAAGGTGACTGGTGCCTCTCTGCCGTCTGGGAGTTAGTGACTCAGGATGGCGCCAACCCCAAAAGGTGAGGCATCACAGGTGACCGTCAGAGGCAGGGTATTGCTAAATCTGAATGAGAAGGTGTCTGACGTTAATAGGTCCTTGATACCTTGGAAAGCTTTCTGTTCCCAGGTGGCCCCATGTCCAAGCAATTTTTTATCTAGCACAGACAATGTAGGGGTTCTGCTATTGTTGCCGTTGGGGCAGAGAAACATGTTGTAAAAATTTATGAGGCCTAGGAACGCCTGGAGATCGATTTTGTTTTTGGGTCTGGGAGCGTCTTTGATAGCCTCACTTTTTTTTTCAGTGGGGTGAATGCCTCTTGTTCATTACGATTATAATAGCCGCAAAAATTCGACCCGGTTAGTGGCCAGTTCACATTTTTCCCTCTTTACTTTGAGGCCTTTAACTTTCTGCCTAAGAAATACAAAATATATGCGGAGAATGGAGAACCTAAGGTCTTTTTTTGCCACACTTGAGGAAATTTCTCTTCAAATAAAGAAGTTTTGGGCAGCACATCTTACAATGTTCTCCCTTTTGTTTGATATTAAAAGTTTTTGCTGTGCTCAGCCAAAAGACATATATTTGGACAATGGACAGTGATATATGTGTGTCAGAGGTGATATTCAGTAGGTTCTGACCAGTTCTGGAGAACCGGTAGCAGAAATTTTGAGTAGTTCGGAGAACCGGCAAATCCCACCTCTGACTGAAGNGTTCTGACCAGTTCTGGAGAACCGGTAGCAGAAATTTTGAGTAGTTCGGAGAACCGGCAAATCCCACCTCTGACTGAAGATTTTACAGTATCCTTCCTTTGCCACGCCCACCAAGCCACTCCCACAGAACCGGTAGTAAAAAATTTTGAATTCCATCACTGATATGTGTATGTGTGTGTGCGTGTGTGTGTGTGTTTTGCAGGTATATATTTATGTACTGTATATATATGTTCGTGTTTGGGTAGATATACATTTTCTCTTGAGAGCAGGCAACAGAATTTCATTTTTAATGTGGGCTGATGTTTGCAGTAAAAAAGTGACAATAACGTTATCTTATCATCTTATCATCTTAGTTTATCTTATATCTTATCATCTATTTCCAATATCAATACAATTTCAGGCAAACAGAGTAAGGGGTTTTTTTTGCAATTTGTTTTCTTTTTATTTAAATTCCAAGCACCAAATGGGATATATTTGATGTGTGTGCTCAAAGCATTTAGGTAGATGGAATTGGATGATTGATTAATTGATTGATGATATGCCATCAAGACATTTTTAATTGCTGGGGGCAGCACTTAGATAGATTTTCTCTATGAAAACCTTTCCCTAAGATGGATACTCAATTCTTCCAATGCTGCACTTGGACTGGATGAAATTAAACTGTAAAAATATTTTCTTACTTTAATTAATCCCCAATACAAGGGAAACAATGTGCTGAAAATCAATAGCTTTGCTTTTAAATTTTATCCAAGTATTCTACAGGTGCACTGGGAGCACAGAATGGGGCCTGGGGAAGCATATGTAGCTCTCATATGCTCCATACCCTCTGTGGCAGGCTCTGTTTTAGAAGATGTTCCCTGGTTTAGGCCAAAATAGCAGGAAATAATGAAAAGAATTATGGCATATGAATGTCACCCATTTAGACCTGCCTTACTATGGAAATGGAGCACCATCTCCCCATGTGTCCTTTACACTGGCTATTTTGACCTGGTACCTTTGTAACCTGATCTGGTCTCGCTCTCTCCCTTTGCTCATCCAATGTCTTCAAGGATCATTAACAGGCCATCCTCGCTAACCTTTCATGTCCTATTTCCCCCCTCCCAGTTCCAAAAACCAATTGCTTCTGATCATAATTAAACTCAGTTGGCTTCATTTATTAGCATCTTGTTTGTAGTCTTGCTCTAGTGCTCCATTCATGTGGGTACCCAGTTTCTTGTCCTTTACACCCATCTCTGTACATTGCAGAAAAAGCAGGTGTGTTTTCATCTGCAGAAATAAATTGCTTGGATGTTACTGGTATGTTTTTAGAAAAACTAACCCCTTTTCATCCAATCCTGCTTCTGTCCAGTTCCTCTCTTCAGAAAATATACCAGTGGAAAGAAGCCACGGAGGTCTTTTGTTCCAGTTATGCTACATGTTATGAGCTGGAATCTCCCTAGCTTTATTTAATTACAGGACTGGAAGGACTTCCAGCATAATTGATGTGAAATAATTACTGGATAATTGACAGGATTGTAATCAGGAAGGAGAAGCACTGAGGAGGGAAAAGGAATCAAGCAGGTGAAGCACAGGTGGTATTCAGCAGGTCATGACCAGTTCTGGAGAATCGGTAGTGGAAATTTTGAGTAGTTTGGAGAAGCAACAAATGCCACCTCTGACTGGCCCCGCTCCGATCTATTCTTTGCCTCCCAAGTCCCAGATGATCATCTGGGTCTTCTTTTGTTGCCCTGTACAGGAGAACAGAGCTGGAAAGCAGGTTAGTAGGATGGGGAGGGAATGGGATTTTGCAGTAACCTTCCCCTGCCACACCCACCAAGCCATGCCCACCAAGCCACACCCACAGAACCAGTAGTAAAATATTTTGAATCCCACCACTGAAGTGAAGGTATCTATACTTAAACCTAACTCCAGGGGTGGGATTCTACAGGTTCGCACCTATTTGGTAGAACCGGTTGTTAACATCCTGAGCAGTTTGGAGAACTGGTTATTATAAGAAATTACAGGCCTAATCCTGTAAGGAAGGCAGGAAGGAAACATTCTGGTGTTGCTTACAGAAATTGCTTCTCCGTTAACCCTTATTACATTCTTGGCAGGACTAGACTTCCTGTCTCAGGAACTTCTCTGGAGTTTTTTTTCCTCCTTTGCTGGTACTTTGCTTGTGTGGAGTGACCATTCAAATTTACAATGGCACTGAAAAAAGTGACTTATGACATTTTTTCATGCTTATGACTGTTGCAGCATCCTCATAGTCATGAGAGGCCAGGCAAGTAGATACGTGCCTTGATATGAGTGATATTGAGTTGGCCACGCCCAGCCAGTCACATGACCACTAAGCCATGCCCACCAACCAAACCATGCCCACAGAACTGGTTGTTAAAAAATTTGAATCCTACCCCTGCCTAACTCCAGCAGATGCCACTGAGAAAGAAGAGCCTGGGAGCAAGATCCTTGCAAGGTGGGCCTACTCTGCCCCCCTTGTGGCTTGGTTGAATGATAGTGCAAATGTGAGAGCTGAGAGCAAATGACCCCCAGTGGAGATGGACTCATTCCAGCAGATGGAGTATAGTGTTCATATTCCTCATGATGCAAAGCATATTTGGGTGTGGTGGCCACTTTTTAAATTGACTAGCCACCTACCCACAGCTGGCAAGTGTGTATGACTCTTTGACTCTGGCACTTTTCCTTTGCTTTCCTTTCCTTTCCATTCTGCCACTTGGTGTTTCCCTGAGTTTCTTATTTCTCTGTACTTTTGATGTCTCTGGAGCCTTTGAAACTCTGAAACACAAGAACAAGGCATGCTGCTTTGTAGTTTTTGGAAGCTGCAGAAGCTATGGAAGAGTATTCTCCAAAGCCAATTCAAGAATGAAGGCCTTGGGCGACCTGGAACAGCCTTGTTTAATCCACAGGGATCTTACTCTACATCAGATCTTACTCTACATTGTCAGATCAGATTGCTTTGGCTATATACTTTAATCATGAGCTGAATAGCCTCAGAGGGCTACTTCAACTTTACTGACTGAATGAAGAATCTTGCAACTGCTCCAGAAGTAAGAACAACTTTAAATTTCAGGCTGAAACAAACTTCAGGAGCAAACAAGTATCTCAGATCCCATATAAAACGGACATCATTGCATCAGATATACTTCTGCTGATGAGATTGTTTCTGTGTGATGATGCATAACGACCATATGTGGCCTGATGGCCTCCGTGTTGCTAGTGGAAATGCTGTATTTTGCTCTGCATACTTGCTTTTGACTATCCTCACAGAGGATAGAGACCTCTGAGACCAATGAATGACTTTTAATATATTATACAGCAAGAAACAAAGTGTACCAATGTTTTGCTTTTATTTTTTTTAAATAGCAAACAGCTTTCCATAGTTAAATTGCACACGTATTGTTGCCGTTTTTCAACATGAGTAGGAAACAAACCCCAATCCAAGCCATTAAAATGGAACAGAAAAAAAAAGAATTGTGTTAAGAAAAAGCAAAACCAACCCAATGCTCCATCTCCCCCATGTCTGGTTTGATATCCAGCAATGGTATGATTTCATTGCCAGTTACATTTCCATGGTCTTGAAGGATGTGCAATGCACTTCTCCAGGTTTGATAGTTCTACCCACTCCTGGAGCAATTTCACAAAGTCAACGATGACTGAAAAAATAACTAAGTCTACAAAGTGAGACAGATTTGAAACCAGACTCAAGTTCAGTCAGGGCTATATTACACCCACTAGTATTGACAAAACTTAGTAGTAAACCTGTGAACCCAAAGCCTAAAATGAAAGCACGGTAGCCATTGCAATGTGAAATCCTGGATGCAATGCAATGTGTAACTTGCTATTGAAAACAGTATGTTTACAGCATAAAAGCCCCCTGCATAGAAATTACTCATTTTCACTCTTCAGTATCCTATTAGAGTTCTCATGGAACTGTAGTTCTGTCAGGTGCAGAAATGCAGTTGACAGGTTTCCTGCCATTCTTGATTGGGAATTAAAGAGGCTGAACAAAGGCTTTACAGTTGTACTATATAGCCATTCAGAGAGAGCTCTCAACTTGTTCCAATAGCTTTGCTCCATGGTACTTCACTTCATCTTGACAGCAGCCAGTGGTCCAAAATGCTGACAGTATGTTTATTATTACTATAACTTTCAAAAAGGGAGAATGGAAGCAGAGTTTTCAGCCACAGAATCCAGAAACACAGACCAGTTTCACTGGCATCTGCTTCTGCTGGAAAGAGCTGAAACAAATTCAGGTTTCTAAATTTACAAAATAAACAATAGTTTGATTACCTAATTAGAACATTTAAATTAGAATATACAATTGTCACAGGCTTCTAAATTAGGTTGGAGTCATTGTATATAATCTATAGAAATCAATAGCAAAGCTCCAATTAATTTGAATATAAAGACAGCAAATGTACATAAAGTTGCAGCTTTAAACATACTGCTAAACTACATTTCTATGCAATTATTGGTAAAGGAAAGGTAAGCTACTGTTCAGATGCCTCAAATTGTTTGCTTTGTGTGGTCATGGGTGGGCCTACATTTTGAAGTTCCATATTTTATGATTAAAAAAAATTGGGCTGGATCAAGCCAGATCCAGTGTGTATTAACTTAACCAACCTCAACAGAAAAGCATAGTTAAACCAACAGGATTTTAAAAGACTAAAATCTGCATAGCTCACAATTATTATTGAACCCATTTCAAATCTGAATTCATGGAATTACAATATTCGTAATTTTAAATGTGACATATTAGTTTTCGATTGTTTCAAAACTGTTGCTGTACAGATGGTCCATTTTGCACATAAATTCCATTTTCACATTACTTTTAAAATACTATGTTACTTACTAAAAATAGAGGTTTTCCAGCAGTTATTTCATTTTTAATTTAAAAAAAGCATGTACATGTATCTTCTGATGTGGTTAAGACTGCTCATATTGTTTCCAACAGAAAAACTTCTTTCTCATTCACATGTTCTCCCTTCCCTAAATTAAAAAAAAAAATCCAATATTTTTATTACCAGTAAGCCGACTACATTTTGATTAAGAAAGAAGGGAGTTCGAACTTGAAAATAATAGCTTGAATTCCAGATCAGTTCCTCATGCCCTAATAATGGGGATACCTCTGATGCTAAAATATCCTACAATTTTTCCATAACAAATAAATTTGTAGGCTGAATCTTATTCAATGCCTGGAAGCATAACTGTTTTTACCAACAGCATTATTACCAGCAGTCTCCCATCTGTTATGAAATAAGAAGACTATACTTCACCCTCCAGAGACTGTACTTTTTCAGCTCCTTAGTCCTGTGGAAGCAATATATTTTGGAATAGGTACAGCCAGGTTCTTAAAACTGCCATAATCTTTAATGACCAAATGGTCTTGAAAAGTCAGCTACTGAAGTTCCAAATAATAAATTTAATGCTGGATAGGTTAAGAAAAGTAGTACTATATTTTTTCCCCTTACACTATCACTTCCATATACAAGTTTATTTCAGGGAATATTTCCAAGCTTTTTCCATATGCCTCAAAGTTGTTCCAGAAGAATCATGAGTGTGTACTTTATTTCCTTTAAATAGAGACCTAATTTGGTGTTGCCCAGAACTGTAGGCCACAAAAACCTGCAGACTCTTGGAGAGTACATCAAATAATCTTTGAGGATGGATGCAGTCTAGAAACTGCCGGTTGGTCATCCATTTTCTTCTAGACTGCTTAGTTCAGATCAAGGAAAATACTGCATTTCCTCCAAATACAAACTATTGATTTTCATGCTGCATTATCAGAAGCCTCAGGAGAAATGGTATAGGCAGTGCAAATCAAACCAAAATCACATGCACATTTATTGTGCATGCCTACTCTCCAGCTGATTTGGAAAGGCCTTGAAATCTCTAGAGAGAGAGAAAGAAAGACTGAGAGTGGGATCACTGTGAGAATAATTGTGAAAGACTTGTAGTGCATTAATATTTGTGGCATAGCACAAAGTTCTAAATTTAGATTCTCTGTTTCTGCAGAAGATAATACATGTATCCATGATGTGGGTAATTTCTAAAATTAAGAGCATGCAAAATATTCAAATTGAGCTCTTTCATTCACATAATCTAACGGGCACGTGTGTTTTTTTCTCTGTACAGATTTGATCAGAAGAGAGTTTTTAATCATGCACAAATCATTGTATTTGCTGTAGAGTAATGTAGCACCATCACTTTTGCCCTGAGGATGTGACACTTTCCACACCAGAGGTTTGTTAGGAGAAACTAAGTGTACGAGAATATAAATATTTCAAAATGCATTTTGTCGCACTTAGGTTAACAGCTTTAAAGAAATGTAGGCAAGAAAAAATGGTGAAGAATTTTTCAGTACTGTAAATTCTATTTGGACACTGAGCCTTAACCTGAATGGACCCACTGAAGAGCTCCTTTAAAAGTTAACATCTGTAAAATACCATTGTGGTGTCTCTAATAAGGCTATTATTTTTCAACATATTTTTATAACTACCCTAAATGTCCTAATTTTACTTTATATAAATACATTCAAAGGCTATTATGACAGCTGATTCTAGGCTAAAAATGCCTAGTTAGATGACAAGATAGTTCAGTTTTAGATCAAAAGCAAAAGTAACTCATCAGAGTGAAGTTTTAAGTTGTTCTTTAGTATTTTCTGCTGTATGTATAATGGTCTACAGTGTTCTGCTTTAGTGTAGAAATGCAAAATAACACAACAATTATGAGTAGTTTTGGTTTGCTTACATTAATCGGCTCTACATTGCCACTAGTTGGTGAGTCACATAAGACAAGGCATAACTTAAAGCAGAGAAATGTTTTAGCAATTCTATTGGTTGACCAAAAGACAAGAAAATAGAGCCCTATATAATCAGCCAACTGAGCTGATGACTGAGTTGTTGAAGCATGCCACAAATCCCTTCATAAGCTTCTACTTAGAAAAAGGTGTAATGTTTTTAAAATAAACTTTAACATCAGAAGGTTTACCTACTTTGACTTTTATGTCTAGGTTATTACAGCGTACAGTCAGTCAAGAAGTATTTTAGATACAAAAATAAGTAAAAAGGAACATCTAGAGTAAATCAGGTCCCATGTATAGATTTTTTTTTTAAATCTAGTGGCAGATGTTCCCACTTATGTATTATATTCCCCTGTGAATAACAAGCATTTGATACACTTCAATCTGAATTTCCATTATTACAAATAGTCCTCCCTCCCTCCCCAACCCAATACTCTACTGATTGTGCCCTCTGTAGCTAAAAATATAACTTCCATTACAGGTCTATAGATAGATAATAGCTTCTGTTTTCAAAGCTTGAAACAACTTGACTTATTGATTTATTTCAAAACATATAAGTTTTAAAATCTAAATTGATCTAGTGTGGTTGACAGATGGTTGCAACTCCTTGAACAGAGAAATTTTACTTGCCTGCTAGATTGTCCCATGTTTTAGCTAGAGATCCTCCCTGGGAAAAACAAGCACACACTTACTCAAGAAAGGAAAGAAAGAAGGGTGAGGCAATAGTCAATGATCTTATATACCCTAATGATAATTAGAAAAGGCCTGCTCTTCCAACCTCTTCAAATGTCCTCCCTTCTCCCACAAAGAAATTATCCCCTTTTCATTTCCCTCTAGCCCCAAATAGGAAAACAAAAACCTGTATTTCTTTAAAAGAACACAAATAGACACTGTATTATTATTATTTGTTATCTGATGGGGTATAGTGTTCCCCATATCAAATGTGTTACTTTTAGATACATCCAGCCCCAATTATCCAGATCTTCTTTTTCCTCCACCCTAACTTTTCAGTGAGACAGCAGGTCCAAATGCTAAAGCTGTCTCATTTGTTCATGGATTCTTCCTTTTGTCAAGTCCTGCAGCTCTGGGACCATCTTGTTCTTAGAGTTGGTTAATCTTGAACCTTCCAATCAGGGAACTGTCTTTCATTAAAGACACCCAGCATTGCTCCAGTCATTCATTTCTGTTTGCAAAGAAGGGTCATTGAGTTCAAATAGTGGATCCATGTTGACAGAATTTGAGAGGTAATCATTTCTCCCTTCATCCCAGGGATGCTGAAGAAAAGAAGTGGCAATAAATGTTTCATCAAAGTCCAAGCTACTCTGGTTAGATTCTGTGAGCACGTAATCTTGCCCAGCTGGGCACCACTCTTGGGGGCAATCAATATGTCTTCCATGCACTGTCAAGTCTACATCCCTGGTTATCGGACTGATTGGAGGAGTAATTTCCAGATCTTCAAAGGTAGAGAAATCACCATTTAAGGTGGTATCAAAGATAGCCTCCCAGTCAAAATCACCTTTGAGAGAGCCAAGCTCTGTCTGTTCTTCCTGAGTAAGCATAGGGGAGCTGGAGAAGCGGGCTGCCTTATACATTCGTTTTGGCAGAGGCTGCTTGCGTTTATGGCTCATTTTCCCATCTGCTGAGTTCCAGTTCTGGTCACTGGTCACTTCTTCAAATTCTTTGAGCAGCTGCTGGGACTCCACATTGATCTTCAGAATGCTGCTGTTTTTCCAGGAGGTTGCCGATTGGTGAGCTGAAGAACTGGAACTTGCATCTTGTTGGATTCTTCCAGAGAAGGCTGGATGTATCTGTACAGGGGGCATCCTGCGTTTTTTGAAAGCTCCATTCATCAGTCTGTCTGCATACTGAGGATCAATCTTCCAGAAACCACCTTTTCCTGGTTCATCTTTCTCTCGTGGTACCTTGATGAAGCACTTATTCAAGGACAGGTTGTGCCTAATGGAATTCTGAAATTTAAAAGGCAAAACTTAATATGAGTTGCTCTGGAAAGGGTGCGACATTTGTAGGGCAAATCTCTCCATTGTAATGAATGCAGTTGAATAACAGATCCTTTAGAATTACTACTATGTTCTGCTCCAAAAGAAAGATGGAACACTGAAATGGTCTACAAGCTAAAACAGAGCTTGTCCGTCAGTTAACAAGTACGTTACACATACCGAACTATAAGGATCTGAAAATCATTGTCTTTAAGATTAAACACATATATTTTAATGAATGGGTCAAATTCATATCATGTTTTTAGTGGATGCCTTGCAAATGAACTATTTAGCCGTTTAATACAATCTCCTGCATATTGCAGGAGCTGAAATTAAAACATCTTAGGCAGATAGTCTAGTATTGAATCAGAGGATAAATAGCCCTCTATCTGCCTGAGATGTCATCTCTCTGTGGAATTGGTGTTTGGTGGACTTTGCTTTTCTGTAATTTAAATTTCTAGAAGTCTTATAAAACTATTTTATATTACTAGCAACTGTTTTTAGTGTTAAACAAAAGAAAAGTTAAACAGAATATGGGTATCCAGTCTTTATCTACTTTGGATTATACACATAGGATGGATTTTCCAGACTGATTCTCTTAAAATGCAAGTCAATAATGAACTATGGGAAAAATATATTTTCCACCTGAATTAAAAGTTTATATCTGTTTTAACTGTTTCAAGAACCTTCAAACTGCAGTTCACTTATGTCTCTAATTCTCCAGAACTTTTATTCTCCAGAACTTCTCCAGAACTCCAGAACACTCTTCCTAAATTATAAATTGTTTTAAAAGATTAAACAACTAAACAAATTTTGAAATTCAAATTAATGACTTGAGACAAATACTGAATTATAAAACATAAGGAGGATGTCACCTTCTCAGCCTCGTATTGCTAATATTAGACTGACACTAGTATTCTTATTTTTCATACCGGCAAATGTATAAATTTCAGCTAAATAACTTACTCCTGCATTCATATTTTCTAAATATAATTACATGGTTGTTGTATGTTTCTGTACTCTATTGAAAAGATGTGTTTTTTTTTAAAAAAATACCCCCCATATTTCATTCCTCACTAAAAAGTAAGAAATGATTTAGTGCACAGAAATAGGAACCGCAGGCATTATTATTATTATTTTAATTAAGGTTGTTTATCTCTTGTAATTTAAGGAAAATAAACCATCAATTAGATTTTTTTTCCTCTAATGGACCCTAAAATTGCATGCAAACATAAAACTAAACCATGATTTGTTGAATAAGCCAGTGCCAATCTGGCAGAGAAGTAAAATGTTTCTGATTTGCCTGGCCAATTCTTGCTTTGTTCCCTTTTCTTCTCTTCTGCCAAAATACAGATGCTTCTCCACTTCCCAGCTGCAGTAAAGAACTGGTCTGCCAGTCTGTGTGTGAGAGGTGTTTTCTCCTTATTTTTGTATAGTGGGCTCTTTGCTTTTGTGTCTGGAGGTTTTGTGTATGGTTCTCCATTTAACCTCTCAATATATGTGAGAATGTGGCTGTCAGAAAGAATGAGAAATTTGGGAGGAAAACAAGCAGGCTTCCTTTATTCTGAGGAGTGGTTTCTCTGGTGGCTAATATGTACTGTCATGTACTTCTTCCCTATTTTGATGAGAAACATGCTATGATTAAACATGCTACGTGCTATGATTAAACGAGTCATTCAGTCAGTCAATTTCAAGACCAGCTTCGCTGTAAAAAATAAACCGTGGTTTGTTTTATCACCTAAGGTGGAGTCATTTAAAAAAATCACATAAAGGTGATTTCCTCACTAGTTCCATAAAGTATCTTCATAGCATCACCCAAGTGTGGTTGAAGTGAATGTCTGTCCTTGCAGTTGTTACATTGTTTGGCACTATGATGTTTGGGAGATCCTAGAAGATGCTATAAATTGCCAGAGAGAAAATATAACTTTAGTCAAAACAAATCTTAGATTAGTGCCCAGTGTGAGTAAGCAAGGGCTGTCTGTTTTCAAGAGTTATTGATGAATTCATAGTTCTTGTTTCATTGATTTTAGGTATGCATAACCACAGCAATTTACAACGGAATGGAAAACATAACCTTCATTCCATACCTTCAGTTTGGAAAAAAGCAATTTCCTTGCCTTCACAGCACTAGAGAGTATGGTAGAAAGACTAGCTAAATATCCATTACAATTCCATGATAGCCAGAAAGCCAGCATTATCTGATTCTGCCCCTACCCCAAAATACATCTGGGCTATTTTAATGTGCCGTGGCCCTTCATATAAGAACGATGTACTGTTGGATTTACTTTAATCCAGGACAGATACAGTTGGGCCCACATAAAGAGCACTTACTTTACCCACTTGCTTGCCGAATGAATTGTATCTGCACCCCTCTGTTCTACCTCGGGCATCCAAAGACCATCTGATCATTTCCTTGAGCTTTGCACAAAATGGTGCTCGCGTTCATATGCAAAATCATAACGATCAAGAACATCAATAAAGAGACATTTCTAATTTTACAAAAGAAAGAATGTGTCCAGAGTGGTGGAGCCCAATCCCCAAAGAAATTCAGTTATCCAGTAAATAACTTGGTCTTTCAGGACACAAAGCCAGGAGGGTATTAAGAGATTGGATATGGTGAAGGATTGTGTGTGGATTTTTTTTTTTTAAATGTTGCCTAGATATCTTTATGCTTATTCATCCATAATCCTTATTGCCAAAGAGCAAAAGCGGGACTTGAATGCCTGGAGGGCTAAATAAAAACCTATTCCTCCAGGCTGAATTCCCTGGGTATCTTGGCTCTTTTCCAAAACATACAACTGACTCCCACAGGAATCTCCTTCCATTTCCCCCCCCCCCCCCCCCNCCCATTGCTGATGGGAGGCCTGACATTTTGACTTGGGTCTGTATTTACAGGAATGGGAGTTAGTGAGACGGGTGAGAACGTGGACACCAGCGGGGAGAAGGGGGGGGGGAGAGAGAGAGAGATTCTTGCAAACAAACTGATCTCGGATGAGTTAGAATTTGTTGCATAATGAAATCTTATAAGGGTCAGTGAATCCTCCCTTCCCCTGTCTTAGAGTCATTTCAAATCTGCTGGGCCCTTCACGGCTGCTTGTGCCACAGCTAATTAGCATTTTGATAATTTTCCCTGCAACTATCAGCCAAAACCACCTGCATCTTTGCAAAGAGATACCGAATGTTATCAGAAAGAAAGGAAAAAGAGAGAAACAGGTGTCTAATCTAACAGGTTGCACATACCCATATGATCAAGCTTTTCTTTCCCTTCTCTCTCTGCAAATATTAGCGCTCACTGACTTTGTTTATTCTAAAAAAAAACAGCATCTCTCTGTTCTGTAAGAATCTCATGGGGAACTAGGAGATTTAAACATCTGGCAATATGCTCAGAAACCTGGTACTGTACTTCATGTTCCTTAATTTTTAGCTTTGCACTCTTTATCCATATTCTGGCTGTAGTTGTTCTGTAAACAGAATATAAATTTTGATTCTGAAAACTTGTGTCAGCCATGAACAAAAATCTTGAGTTCTTCATTTCGTCACATACATCACTGTGGGTGCTTTAGATGATGTTTGTATCATGATTATTATTATGTAGTAGTAATAATAATAATAATAATCATCATCATCATCATCATAATGTATTAATATTGTATTATTATGATTCCATTCTGCCAAGTTCATGGGTACTTTATAGGTTGATTTCCAGTTCTCTACATATATTTATTTTTAAATTTTAAACACATCTATCTACTTTACACAACCAAGTAACATGCTAAAAGTGAGTGAATGTTGTATGTTATGATTCTTGATTCTTAACGAATGCATCTTTTCTTTTATGTGTACAGAGAGTATTTACACCAAGACAAATTCCTTGTGTGTCCAGTCACACTTGGCCAATAAAGAATTCTATTCTATTCCATTCTATTCTATTCCATTCTATTCTATTCTATTCTATTCCATTCCATTCTATTCTCTTCTATTCTATTCTATGGGCAACATATAACGAAGTTAAAACAGTGATTAATAATACTTATTATGTTACATGCAAGTGTTACTTTCAATATTGAAAACTGTAATATTATAAAAAGACTTCTCCAAGAATATACCAGATTTCTTTTAACCCCAAAAATGCATTATCCATAGTATTTATGATGGTTTTCCAAGAAATTACTGAAAAACCAAATTATGTGACTCCAGAAATTTCATCAGATTAAAATTTTTATCACTTAAAGGTATATCGAATCTGTTCAGATTTAATTTAATTTTGGTTTAATTTAGGTTCAATTTAGGACAAGAATTGGGGAACTGGTACATTCTAGACTTTGAGACCAAAGGGAATCCAACATGGAGGCGAGCCAACATCATCTGGAGAGCCTGTTATGCCCCTGTCAGAGTCTGATTCGGAGGAAGAGGGTGGCTCGTTGGCTGTGGGGAAGGGCAAAGTCCGGCTGGGCAGAGCAGGGAAGAGGCTGAGCAAGGCAGAAGAAATTCAGAGGAAGATCCAGAGGGATCTAACCCCCTCTTCATCATAGGCCATGCAGGGAGGAACAGAGAAGGGAGCAGCGTAAGTTGCATGTCTTACGGGGGATAAAAGGGCCCTGATTCCCTTCATTAGCTGTAGCTGGGAACACAGTGTTTAAAAAGGGAAGGCTGCACACAGCAAAGTTGTTGGGAGCAAATTGTGAATTATCTGGTATCGTTGAGGCTTATCTGGGTTCCTGGCATCTTCCCAACTGTGTGTGTTTTGCTGGGCTTTCAAGTCTGCAATTTCTTCTGCTGCCCTGTCAAGTTAATTACCGCAGCGTGGTTTGTGTGGATTTTTATTTACAGTTTGTATGTACTTCGTTTTTGGACTGAATTTCCTCCACTTAAAGACTGTTCTTGGGTGAGTTTTTTCTCCAGCCGAAACTAAGCTGGACACTGGGGGCAAAGTTGGAGGTATTAAAATGACACTTCTTGCTTATTTGACTGTGTTGCTTTTGTGCCATGCCCTTGGTCATCACAGGGCCATTAAGAGATTAATTTAATAATGATATATTTTTTGGGGAGAACAGTGTATCTAGAATTATATAAATACATATGTTTGTATATATGAATGAATGACAGTAATAAGAAGCTGCTTATGGCCATATCAGGATATAGAGGGACATAGAGATGAATGAGCAAAAAGTTCTTTTTAAAACTTTCTCAAAGAAATGCATCCTCTCAATAGGTCTGAAGTAATGTCAATCAGCCCAAGACATGACATTCCTGTATAAGTAGATAGATAAAACAAAGAAATTATCATAGATTTATCTTCAAAAACAAACTTAGGAACACATATCCCAGTAATATCACCAAATAAGAACAATTTAATGACATGTCTTATATGAGGAACCTCTACACCCTTCTTCCATTGTGGGGAATCATAACATGAAGGAAAACAAGTGCATATATGAAATAGTTACTTTGTGATCAAGGTAGGAATTATTCAATACATTACAATGAGATCATTATTGGCAGCTTAGAGGCAACCATGGAATAAAGACTGGCCCTAGTCAATTGTTAGCATTTCAGAAATCAGGTTGAATTTCAACATCTGTGAGCGGATTGGAGATAATTTCAAGTGGTGTGTTGGTATCTTTGAACAGGTAAATGAATTGTATCTTTGCCATCTTTGGTATCTTCACTATAATATCCAGCAACTGACTTACTAAAGACGGTAATCAGTTACAAAAAGAGAAAATGTTAGGGTTTTTCTCTGAGATTGTCTACTATGCTTCAATAGGAATTTATTTCTGAGATTCAACATTACATCCTAATCTGTAATTTTATAAATACAAGGGAAATCAGATACAAGAATGCCTGAATGAAACACATTTTCTTTTGATTGAGCTTAATTGGGGATGGTGTAAAAATATTTTTGTTTGTATTATGTTGGCTTTTAAGTATCCATCTTCTACTGGGAAATGTGGGCAAATCACAGGCAGAAATCATATACACCAAACTAAATTATATAATCATTTGTTTGGCTTTGCTGTGCATTGTATGAACTTAGCGGCTCGGGTTTATGAATTATGTCTTAAAGTAATGCGTAAATCCATAATGACATTCAACAGTTAATGTGATGCTTGAAATAAGCATTGAAATTACAAATAAACATCATGAGATGTACCATCCCTCCTTATATAGCACTCAGCCAAAATTGAATAAGTGCATTAGAAAAGACTTGGTGATCACCCCTTACTTGGTGTTTTCTGGTTTTCCAATTCATTTGGCTCAAGTATATTTTAATAAATCCTATAGTGCCAAGTATAGGATTAGGTCTGACAGCGATGGTAGTAATTGGAGATTCAAAAAATATATGGCAGATTCCTATCTGTTCCTTCTGGGCACTCCTAACTACTGACTCTTTGATGGAAGTGACTATGACCAGTACTGACATAAGATTCAACTGTAAGTTCAGTTGGCTTCTACATGGAATGAGGGAGGGTGCCATCTTGTTTTCTGCTTCAGGAAGCAAACCATTTTGGGCTGTTCTTGTGTCAAATAAAATAACCCATGCTTCTGTTCCCTTCTTTTTTTCCCCAGTATCTTTTCTCACATGCTTATTGCTAATTCTTTCACATCTTTCTGCATCTTCAGTCCTGTGGAACACCAGATGGCATCCAGCTCTTTGCCTTGTATATAACTGATATAGCCAGAGCTTTTGATCTTCCCTCTCCAATGGATTAAA
The DNA here is from genome assembly GCA_004320025.1 of Laticauda laticaudata. NCBI lineage: Eukaryota > Metazoa > Chordata > Lepidosauria > Squamata > Elapidae > Laticauda > Laticauda laticaudata. The sequence continues at coordinate 50,863 of BHFT01039792.1, read as the reverse complement.
GGAAGCGGGGTGTGTGTGTGTGTGTGTGTGTGTGTGTGTGTGTGAAAAAGAATCTTCCTTAGGTCAGGTTACCAGTTAATGTATTATTTCCTTTCCCTTGTTCCATCCCACTCCATAACCGGCAAAGGATGATTGCTTTAAAGGTTTTTTTGACTACAATAGCATTAACCTGTTTTTTCCTGTTAATGACAAACCAAAATCTGGAGTAAAGAAATTGAACACTAGAAGCTGAATATGGACTGCCATTTTCCAGGTTCTTATGGGGGGTTGAGATATTTCAAGATAAAGCAGTATGTTAATGGCAAAGCTAACAGCCTTCTCTTTGGTCCAGTGTAATATCAGCATTCAAAAGCCTAAACATTCTACGGTAAAAGCATTTTAGTTAACATGATAGTTCAATAACCCTTTCTAAAAAAATATAAATACCCCTGGAAAAAAATCAACTGGCCTCTTTTCCCTGTAAATAGTTATCTTATCTTTTGGATCTATATTTCTGACAGAATGAGTTAGAGGCTTCCAGTATGTAACAGAGAGGTAATAGCCTCCAAGCAATTTTTAGATGCACAGTATCTTTGATTGTTCTAAATCATAATGTGTATGTTTGGGGTTCAGTGTATTCTATAAACCCAACCAACATGGTTATAAATAATAGTTTTTGGTGCAATATGTAGCATGATTCCAGTAAACTGTACTTTGTCTACTAATCAAAGACAGTTGGATATGAACTGCTCCATTGGCTTAAGGCCTACTCCAGTCTTTGCACAACATATTTTGGATGCATTCCAACAGAAGGGGAATCAGAACTGAAGTGTTTAAAGTTTGAAAATAATTTTGGTTTGCCTCCTATCTCATAGAAGGAAGGGTGATGGCCCACATTTTTTGTACCCCAATAGGTGGATGGAGTCTAAGACATATTCGTCTATACAATAAATAAGTCTGACCATTGTGAGAATCACTATCTGATTCCTTATCCTTTTGTAATTTTTTAAAATAAACCACACTTAAACTACTTAACTTTTGTCCTGTCCACTACATTTCATCTTTCCATTTTTATTTTTCTATTTATCCCTTATCATTTTCTCTTACACACTTTCCCCATATATTCTGTATAATGTCTACAACTCCCTTCTCAGGTAGGTTGTGGATTATGGGAATTGCAAGTTCAACATATATACACAACTTGGAAAAGGATGTACTTGAACATATTTTTTATACTGGTATTCTGATTGTGATTGTCTGTTTTCTAAAACTACAACAATTAGCCTCTGAATAATCCAGTGTTTATCATTCAGTGGGGAAGATAATAGATAACTACTACCTTTAAAGGAAGAACATGCCTGTTTACATTGTTCTGTTTTCTCATTTACAACCTCTTGTGCTACTAAGTGCTTATTCCAAGCAAAACACTTCAATAGGAAACACACCGAGCAACAGTAATTGTACTCAAGGGAGAAGGAAGTAAAGAAAGGTTCAGCATGAACACCAAGTGCCGTTGGTTGCTTTCAAATGTTATGGTGGGTTGTCAACAAATCTATTCTTCTCTCAGAAGAATGTCCTACAGCCAGAAAACTTAGCAACATGGTTCTCATATAAAATGGCAAAATTGGAAAAGGGAAGTTTGTTACTTTTTGAGGAAACTTGACCCAAAAAGTAAAAGGCTAACTCTGTAATTTAAAAATGCTAAAAACTGTTTGTGGATCTCCCACAATTGTTTCTGAAGTCCTTGGACATGTAATTTTAGAAGTTGCTCTTAAGCACCATAAAATGTTAACCTGATTTATCTAGCATACAAAGGAATCACACTGAAAGTCTTAGACAAATTGTCAGAACAATGATAATAAGGCATTACTACTGTTGGATGCATTTTGAGTGGAAAGCTAGTCATTAATTGAAAACTATTGAAGCACGCAGGTAACTTCCCATATATAAATAGGTTCCTTACTCAATAGACAGTTGCCAAAACAGGGATTTTCCTACCAACCTGCCATGTTGGGTCAGCATGCCGGAAATAGCAGAAATTATCAGTAATCCATTTATAGATGTCTGAGAGGGTGATTTTTGTTTTCTTGCTTGCTTCCATTGCCATACAGATGAGGGTAGCATAAGAGTAAGGAGGTTTCACATGAGGGTTGGTCTTGTAATCTATGTTTTCTAGTGGCTGGCCTTGTAGATGTGCAGTCCTGGATGTGGAAGAGGAAATTGGCTTGCCAGGGGTATGGGGCATTCCCATGCAAGCTGGATCACCAGCAAGGGGAGAACATGGTGCAGCCGAGCCAGGTATTTTGTGATAACCATGAGGATCTGTGCTGCATAGGGAAGAAGATGACTTGCCCATGTTTGCATTGATGATGGAGAATTCCTGGAGCCACTGTAGACTGGTCAAGCTGTCGTCCAGGTTGCCTGAATCCATCATGCTGTTGTCCTGATTTTTTTCTTCCTCTGACTGCATATTTAGCCAGCCGTCAGTCATGCCGGTGGAAGCCAAAATAGGCAGGTCCAACATTCAGGAATTGTGGGAGAGCAGGAAGGGGAGGATGGGAAAAGAACGGGGAGGATGGGTAAGGGAACAATCCTGAAACAATAACATGAAGATGTTCAAGGTCCCTAACCACCAGGCAGCACACTGATGCATACTTGAGCAAGTTGCTTCCCAGCCAAACATCAAAAAGCACAGGAGCCAAATATATAGAGAATGGAGTCACACCTCTCAAACAAAATCAAATCAGATCAGATCAGCCTTCTCAACTATAGTATCTTGCTTTATATAGGCCAGGTGATAAATTGGGTGGAAATCACCCAATCCCATTTGTGGCAAGGTATTTTTCAGAACTGCCAAGAGTTTGAATAGCTTTATTCCTACTGAAATATCATCACAACACAGAAAGAAACATACCACTGAAATGATGATCCCTGATATTTATTTCTGAGTTGTAACAATTTTAATTTCAGAAATGATAGGCATTCCAAAATTGGCACCTTCTAACCTTTACTAAAATAGTGATATAAATGAGTGATATAAATCAACATTTGTTTTTCATTTCATTTTTTTCCTGTGAATTGTCTTTGAAAAAAGACAGAGATATGATAATTTATACATATACATACATCTATCTCTATTTCTCTCTCTCTCTATCGATCTTACACACACACACTTACCTGGGAATAAGCCCTATTGATTGCAGTTATATCTATTTCTAAGTAGATATGACCTGGACTGTACTCCAGTAATACTAATAACTGAATGATCATATATCTTCCATCATCCAAATTAATAAGTACTGGTTGTATTTTTTTCCACAATGGTTGAAACCGCCAATCCTATCCTGGGCATACACATTCAGTACAAATGGGGAAGGGTTTGTTTTTTTTTTTGCTGAAAGTACCTCACCTTATCGCATNGGGAAGGGTTTTTTTTTTTTTTTGCTGAAAGTACCTCACCTTATCGCATTATGCGATCAACCTCAGCCTCGGTTGACCAGTCTGAAAATTATTTCCACTTCTGACACGAAGTTAGACAATTTAAACAAACCGGGATCACCTTAGTTGGCGTACACCGTTATAAATTTTCTGGGCAGTTATAAGGGGGTGCTGACATAGGTTACAATCATACCATAAATTGGGGAAATCGACCACATATAACAGTGATAAATACTTGTAATTAGGTGTACAGGATCCAGAACTAAGAAATGTAAAACCATGGCAAAGCCCTTCGTGTTCAATCCGTCGAAGCCCGATCCCAAATACGTGGCCCAGATCGTTACCTCAGAGAATGTCTCCTCCACTCCCTTGAAATGGAAGTTTTGCTCTGTGGCAGTGGATTCGGGGAAGCCACGGTCACCCTTTGATGAGAAGGAGAAAGGAGGCTTTCCCCAGTATCATGGGAGGGAAGAAACCTAAACGTCCCTCGTCTGAGCCAGCCTGATGAATAAATAATCCCGTCATCTTACCTGCTCCTATGAAGAAACCCCACCGCGGCCAAGAGGTTTACAGCTAAGCGGGGGCTCTTCGGTGGGGTAACGAAGAAAAAGGGGAGGGGGAGAGGGGGGCTTCTACTGTTCTCCCGTCGGATAAATTATTAGGGCTGCCAGAGCCCTTTTATCCCAAAGGTACTGTGATTTGTAAGCAACAGAATGACTGTCAATAAGTAGCTGCTCCAGAAGGCTTCTCTGGGTGCCATGGAGACGCTCCGCCTCTATAAACAGCTTCTGCCCTTCGCATTGGTCCTCGGGTCTCCATGGAGAGCGCAATCATTGACAGCCCCCCCCCCGGTCCCGTCCGTTTTTCTGCTTCAGTTCTACGACCGCGCACAACTTTTTATCCTCCGTTCCATCTCCTATTCCCGGGGTGGGGGGTGGGGGGGGGCTTTGTTTTTTTTTTTTTTTAAATTTGTTTTTTCTTTTTTAAACTGCTAGTTAATTTTTAGTTGAGGGCGGGGGCGAAGGGAGAGGGCTAACCCACGAAAAACCCGGAGCCAGATCTGGACCGGAGTTTTCCTGGGGCCACGCCTGCTCCGCGAACGTCTCTTCCCGGTTTGGGCGGGCCCGACAAGGCGGAGGCGCTGGTTCGCTTCCCGAGGGCGGGCGATTGGTATGTGGTAACTACGCCGCGGGGGCGCTTTGGCGCTTCCCTGCTGTGAGTTTCATGAAGACAAATTAAAGTCGACTTGAAATGGCTCCCGGATGCCCATTATTCCTTGGGTGGCGGTGGCGAAGGGGCCCGTCTGCCGAGAACAAACAGCCCAGCAACCAGAAAGATCCATGCCTTGAAAAGAAAGGGAACCGTTGAAAGCGCCTGCTCCTTCCTTCCTTCCTTTCAAAACTTGGCAAAAGCCCCCCCCCCGCTCCGCCCGAGTTGCTTCGCCCAGCCGCCTCAGGCACGGACTCTTCTCGCTTTCATTTGCTTGTTGCTTTATTTCAGTCGTGACCCTCCTCCTCCTCCTCCCCATCTTCACCATCACCGTCGTGATCTACTCGACGGTGCCTCTGCCTTGAAGCTGTCTTTTCCAGAAGAGGCACTGCAGGAAGGGGGAGAGGACGTTGAAAGGGGGACGTTCCTGCTCTTGGAGCTCTTCTTGCCACAGCTGCTTCAACGGTTCGCTTTTTCGTGAGGCTGAAGACTTCAGGGACCAAACTGATCCCAGGCCTCTAGACCTCATGGCAGAAAAGGGACACTCGTGCGCTGGGGCAGGGAGGACCGAGGCCAGCTTCCTTTCTCCTACTAGCCTGAAACTGAGTTGGACCCCAGAGACTGCTTCCCTGTGTAACCTGATCAGTGGGGAGGGGGGAGAGGTGAAACCAGAGCTCAGGTCAGATTTGGTTGGGGGAGACGGACACGACAGACCCTCAGTCAGAAAGATGGCAGCATCTTCTCCCCTTTTTAAGGAAGCGGCAGGGGTAGAAAAACATCTTCTTTGTCTCTCTCTCTCCCCACCCCCTTTCTCTCCCTTGAAAAAAAAAAAGCCTAATTGGGAAGGATATTCAATATTTATCACTGTTCTTCAAGAAACCCGCGGTCAGCACCGGGCCATTTTATTCATCCAACTTCACTAGCCAAGGAAGAAAGTTCTCTTTCCAGCACTGCTTCCACAACACTCTTTGGCTTTTCCTATCCCTCAGTTCTCATTTAGTCACACAGGCTTCCTTTGATACAAATGCATTTGCAAAATACATTCCAGCACAAGACATTGCGCTACAAATGGAAGAATGAACCTACCTTTTCCTGGTTATTTGTTGCTCTGATGAATTTTTGATGGTGAAGAGCCTTTTTGTGAAGAAAGAGACATTGGTGACATCATGAAATCTGACTAGTGGGATCCAGGCACTTCTGTTAATCAGTCACCTTTTTTTGCATTCTTTGAAAACTGTATCAGGGATAAGGATGGAAAAATGGAGAAATAAAAGCAGTCCCTCTGGGTAACAAAATAATGAAAACAAGGACCGCTTTTGATTATTAGGTTTTTATCTCACCTTCATTTTTTTTCTTAATGTAAGGTGGCATAGAGACATAATACACCTTTCTCTTCCTATTTTCCCCCACAACAGCCCTGTGAGGAGGGTTGGACTGAGAGTGAGACGGTCTAGCCCAAAATCACCCAGCTGGTTTTCATGCCTAAAGCAGGCCTCAAGGAGGCCTCAAGGTCTTCCAATTTCTGGCTTGCACCTAAGCAAAACCTTCTGATGACCAAAATATGAATTAGGGTACTATAGTCTCGTTGTGATTCAAACAGAAGTCAGGGTGGCCCACAGTCAAATTCCTAGATGTTCTTTCTCAAACCTATCTCACCAATAATACCAATGAAAATTGCACTCTTGAGTTTTTGGAGGAAATATAAGAAATTAATCCAAAAATCAGAATTACAAAGCATTGGGGGGCTTCTTTCTGGTATGAGTTCTGCTAACACAAAGACACCCTCCTGCACTGATGTAACTTCTCTGCACTACTCCTGGCATTTGCATACCATCCAGCTTATAAAAACTTCAGACAATGCCCCTCTCTGGCAGTTAGTGGTTTTGGAACCTGGCCCAGCTCAGCCGGTAAAGGTTGCAGCCCTGCCATTTGGTCACTCCTCAAAACGGTATAAAATGTGAGTGAAAGAATGCTCACCCTTCTGCCTTCCCCATCTCAAAGTAAAAATGATGTGTACTCAGGTCTTTGTTGTAAGAAACGGTGAACTTCATCTTTCATGGGCCAGACTAAATGGAAAATTGGGGGCACTAAAGCTTTGGAGGGGATTCAGCATCCTGGAAGGCTGAGCTACTGTCTCAACTGCCACCCAGTTAGAACCTGTCTTGTGCTAAGGCATTCGTGGCTTGAGATTCAGGCCGGATGAATCTTCTTTTCATTTCATATATAAAGGCAATGATTGGCACTTGAATTTTACTTCAGTACTGGTATGGGCTTAGTGCCCTTCAGGCCACTTAAGGAGATTGGCCCAAAAAGGATACAAAGATCTCTTCATTCAGATATCCTCACTGTTTCCTTCTTTGTGCCCCTTCAAAATTTAGCTTTTGCAGTATTTAGCTTTCTCATTCTTTAGCTAAATTCAAAATTTAGCTTTCTCATTCTTTTGAATGGTAGGTTAGGCTTTTTAAATGGCAAGAAAACAGAGATGCGGATAATTCTATTGTCTTTTGAATTAATAAGGCACAGCTCAATTTGCGGAAAGAAGTAGGGTTGCATAGAAGTAAGGAAAAAGAAAACATGTACTTTTAATGTTGTGGTATTGTTAATGTTGCTCTCTATATTGTGTATAAAAATAGATAAATCTTGAAGCTGCACTGCTTCTAATATGCAATTGAAACTGCTTATTTTCAGAATTATGCTTATTCATAAAACGAGAGCAAAATTTGTGTTGGCTTCCTTCCTTCCTTGCAGTTTACATCAGTAGTAGTGTCCAACCTTGGCAACTTTAAGACTTGTGTACTTCAACTCCCAGAACTTCCCAGCAACTAGAGTTGAACACCCCTGGTTTATATTATTTTAGGTCTCTTCACTTGAGATTAAAACATTGCTGTCACCTCTTTTTTATTTTGCATTCTTCAGGAGGACTTTGTGATGCAACACGTAGGCATATCAGTGAAGCCTTAAGATTTTGCTGTACTATATCTCCCCTCTCTTGGCTAATGTTGAATGGGGCAGCTGGGAACTGTAGATCCACTCATTTGGAAGGCTGCATGTTTTGGCTTCCTTTTTGGTCAGGAAAGTATCATGAAGTCAGTATCATCACCATTACCTTCATTTTCTTTCACGCTACAAGTTTTCAGACTTTGGTCTTCTTGGTTTAACATAAGAGGTGATCCTTTTAAAACTTAGCATTGTACTTGCAGGGGAAACTAGATGGGAATGACCATATCATATGGTTTTTCTCTCTATTAGCCCCAACTGCAACAGGAGAGGGAATGAGGAACAGGGAGATTTCATTGGCCTGGCTGAAATAACAGCTCATGTCACTGAACTGTACCCAGTTAAATATTGTACAAAGATCATTATAATTGAGGATTATTGTTAGGAAGTGATGCCAATTCTTTCCACTTTTTCCCTGTTCAGTTTTCCTTCTGTGTCATGTTTTTTAGATTGTAAGGCTGCGTGAAGAAACTAAGAAAATAGAAAAATGGCATAGAATTGTTTTAAAGAAACCACGGTGGAATGTGGCTACCAAAGTAATGGTATCATGTATTATCTCAAGCTTCCTTCATCTTTTACAATGCTGGCAGAGACTTCTGGGAATTGTAGTTTAGCAATATCTGGCAGGGTTAAAAACTTCCCACTTCTAAAATACTGTAAATAACCCTGGATAACGAGAGAAAACTTTCTTGAGAACATGGAAAGAAAAACTGAATTCTTTGCAAAGTACCACCTGTATATTTCATGCTGTCTAGAGACAATTAAAATGGACTGCTTCTGTTAGAGACTGACAATTATTGCAACACATAGTTTTTAATATATTTGTAAAATTAACTGATTAATTCATATGGGGTGGGTAGGAAGCAATTAAAAATACAAAGTACTGTTGGGAGAAAAATTAAGGCTTTTAAAAACTCACAACATCCTATAGTTTGGAAATTACTAAATCTGTCCCAACTAGTCTTTAAACATCATCATCCACATGAAATAGCATAATTTCTCTGTGATATCTTTCTAGAAATAATCATGTGTCTAAGGATGCATAAATTCTCTTCCATATATATTGCTTTCTCTAGACTGAAATTCTAAGAGAACATGGCAAGTATTTGGTTCAAGTTTGGTTTCTTAACCTTGAGATCTCCACATGACCTTAGTTTTGAACTTGTCCCTTCATATTTGATACCCTAGACAGTTTTCTGTTAATAAGAACAGTCTCTTTGAATTCCACAGATTATGGAGAACAAGATCATTTCTATTTAAAACATATCTTCCTTGCTGCAGTCCTAATTCTGCACAGAATTTTTCTTCTGAAGGAACTTTGTCGTAAAATTTCAGAGCAAATGTTAGTGCTTTTTCTCTTAGGGCAATATTCTGATTCTGAAGGAAGTACTTTTACTATTTTTATTATAGCTTTATGAATTGTGTAAATAATTTGCATTAATTCCCCAAAATAGTTCCCTATATGAAGCTATATTACAGTGCCTCCCCAAATCTTCATTAAAAAAAAAGACTCCAGTGGATATTGGAAAAAGGGCTGAATACAGTACTTCTCTCTTGCATTTGAATGTGCGTATGCAACTGTGCCAGCAACAGGGAACTTTTCATTTTGAAAATGCAGAAAGTGTGTACCATTTTGAATGCAAGTTGTTGAAAAAAATCACAGAATTTCTTCCCTCCCACAATCTTTTATCTTTGAAAGGCTTATTTTTGTCTCTGGGGCCTTTTGTGTCCCAACAGCTTTCTTTGGACTAGCAACATTTGACTCTTGCCTGCCCTCTTCTGGTTTTCAAACCTTATTATAAATAATCTCAATAATTATGTTAACAGGTGTCATTATGGGTACTTCCATATTCGCAATTTGATTTCCAAAATAAAGATATAAGAAAGCTACTTCTCCTTAGAAAGGGTTATTTTCATTCTGCATTAACTACTGGTTCCTACACTTTGATATTATATGGTGTATTACCGAGGACTACAGGTAGTCCTCGATTTACAACAGGTCATTTAGTGACCATTCAGTTACAATGGCACTAAAAAAAGTGGCATGACTTTTTTCCATGTGACCACTGCAGCATTCCCCATGGTCACGTGATCAAAATTCAGATGTTGCCAACTAACTCATATTTGGACAGTTGCAGTATCCTGGATCATGTGCTCATTTTTTGCAACAAGCAAGATTAATGGGAAAGCCAGATTCACATAATCATTTTACTGATTTATCAACTCCAGTGATTCACTTAACAAATGTGGCAAAAAAATTCATAAAATGGGTCAAAACTCACTTAACAAATGTTTCACTTAGAAACATAAATTTTGGGCTCAACTGTGATCATAATTCAAGGACTTCCTGTTATTTCCTTGAAGACAATGCCACTTTTTACTGTTATCCAAAGTCACTGCTGACATGATATGAATATGAGTTGCACAGTAGACCTAGGAACAACTCCATTGAAGACACAAGACAGTTCTAATTTAACCTCTGATGCACTATCACATCTTAATCCCTGACCAACATGTCATGCTTCCCTCATCTTCTACCCATTGTAAAGAATAACAGAATAAGAATTGGAAGGGACTTTGGAGATCCTCTAGTCCAACCCCTGCTGAGGCAGGAACCCTACACCATTTCAGACAAATGGCTGTCCAATCTCTTCTTAAAAACTTCCAGTGTTGGAATATTAAAACTTCTGGAGGCAAGTTGTTCCACTGATTAATGGTTCTATACTGTCCGGAAATTCCTCCTTATTTTTAGATTGCTTCACTTCTTGATTGGTTTCCATCCTTTGCGTCTTGTCCTGCCTTCAGGTGCTTTGAAAAATAGCTTTTGTTTCTGGTGAACTGTGATCAACCCAAAATAGTTTGGCAGAACTTTCAGGATGTGGTGGTTTGTTCTGAGTCATAATCATAACCTATATGTCAGTTGGATTCTTTTTTTCTTTTTTTTAGAATTTTCTAATTTGGAGATCCTGACAAACCTTAATGTTTGAGCTTTTTGAACTACGATTTCCTGAAATACTGTGTTATCAATGTACAGGATTTCCTTTCTGAGTACAAGCTAATAGCCTTGCCATAGCTATCGGAACTTTTCCTTTCTTTGAGAATGTTCAGTGCATGAAATAAGTGTGGCTAGAAAGAGCAGCGAGTTTCAAACATGACACAGGAAGCAGTAGAGAATACCGAGCCCAACATACATCTGATTAACATTAATCTTTAAACCTTTGAGTCTTTTCAAAGCTGTAAGAGCAGCTGTGAGAAATAAAGCACTGAAAAATGTGAAGGTAACACACTTTCCTTGCCCCCTCCTAAAAACAGACTGTTCCACTCAACAGCTTTCTTTCCATTGTAAACAGTTTTATTCACTCTTTGAAAGAGTCATGCAATCCTAAATACATATTGCATCATTGTCACTGAGGTGCACACAAGTGTACCCAGAGGGCTTCATCCTTCACTGCCCAGAGTCAAATATAACTGCAGTCCTGAGTGAGGTTCCACTTACTCTTCTGCTCCCACTCTTTGCTCATTAACATATTTCAGATGGACCCAATTTCTGCATCTGGCAATTTCTGTTTTCACAAAAACAAAATCTGGCTAGGAGGGGTGCATGAAATATGGCCTTCGTCCCTGAGAGAAAAAGGCTACAAGAGAAAAGCTACATTTTCAAATGGCCTCGCTGGGCCATATCTTTCCTGGCCATTCGATTAGCATTATTACAGTCTTCATAGAGAGATGCCTGGAACATAAGGACAACACACATTTCAAGAGCATTGGTGAGAACAGAATAAAGTATGTACATATCGCCTAAGCCAATCCCGTGATCCCTATCAACATTTGTCCTAATTGCAGGCATTGTCTCAATATATGAATATTTTACAGGCATACTACATAACAGGTGAGGTAAGCTTGAGGAAATGCAGTTTTCTAGTTTCCTAAATGAAGAATGAGAACAGTTGAAGTCATGCTCATAGGACAAAATACTTTTATGTGTGTTCACCAGCTGCACCAAACCATGTGAAGACTCCAGATCCACTTAGTCACTTCAAGGGACACTATTCTGAATGCCCCTCAAGCTCGTTCAAGCTGAGCATAATTAAAATGTTTTATGCTAGTTTGTTGCTGTTGTTGGACTTTCAAAATACTATCAATATTGTTCATAGAGTTAAAGTACTAGGAGGAGCCATTGAACCATCAAATCCAACTCCTGCTCAGTGCAGGGATTCTTGACAATTCATTTTACACATGCAGTAAAGGGGAATCCACCATTTCTTTCAAGCTTTTCCTAACATTCAATTGAAACCTCCATAATTATAAGTCCATAATTACATGTCCTGTATGCTAAAAGGATAAAGAACAGAACTTGATCTTCTTCTCTGGGTCATCCTTTCAGGCCTTTGAAGATGCTCTTTTCCTCCTAGTTTTCTGTTCTCAAGGTCAATCATTCTCAGTTCCTCTTTTCCCAAGTTTCCTTTGCAGCTTCCCCATTGTTCTCACTGCTTTCTCTGAACTTGTTGCATTTTATTTTAAACATTTTTAATGTTTAGTATCAAGAGCTGGAATTGATAGTCAAGATTAGATCTCACTATAATAAAATGGAACAATTACTACCTGCAATTTGATACTTACACTAACATAAGATCCAAATTTTATTTTGGCTTTTTTGCAGCAGTGCCACCTGCTGATTAAAATTTGTGGCAAATATATCAAAATATTTCTAACCAATATCCAGTTAGATATTCATTCTATACCTATAGAATTGATTTGTTTCCTGTACAACTTTGCATTTATATATTAAATTTCATTCTATTATTTTGATCCATTATTCTTTTTATTATTATCTATTATTTTTGATCAATTTCTGTAACCTGTCAAGATTGTTCTAAGTTTATTTCTAGCTTTGAAGGTGTTGTCAGTAAATCCGAGAAGAATTATGTGTCCAATCACATTGGGCTAATAAAGAATTCTAATAAAATTTCCACTTTTCATTTCAGTCATTTACAAAAATTCATTTGATTTGATGCAGAATTATCGATGGATACTCTTAAATATGATTTTAAAATCAACTGTTTGATTATTATACAGTTAAATCCACAAGTAACCAGTTGGCGAATTAGAATATCACGGGGTACTTTTTCTTTGCAATTCAGCAAAAATTTCTTTGCTGAAATAAAGAATACTGAATTATATCTGTGCATTTTCATCCTGTAGCTAGATTAGACTTCTTGACAAATCCAAACTGGCTTCTGTAAGCATTTTGAAAACAAGGTAATCACTAGATCAATCACTTTACAACCTGTTGTAGAATCTTCTTAGATATTAGATTGACCTCTAGTACCTCTGAATCCTTCTTCTTCTCTTTTTTGAAGAGGGAAAGATTTATTCTTCTCTGCATTGCACATTACCTGATCTCCAAGGTTTTCCAGAGATTATGCAGCACTGTCAACCAGTTCCTTTGGTATCCAAGGATAAAATCCATCTGACGTTGAATTAATTTTCTTATTCAAAGATAAATAGGTTCTTCCTGACCATGTTTCTTTTGCTCTCAAACCTCAATCCTATCACTTTATTCTGTTCTTCCCAATGGCTTTTGAAACATTTCTTTGTTAGAGAAGATTTAGTCAAAATAAGAGCTGAGCAGTTTTGCTTTTGTTTCCTTTTACCATGTTTTCCTTTTTTATTGTTTAATTAATATGTATTTAAACTTGGTAGGTATTTCTCATTAAGTCATCCAAGAATGCAGTGGAAGTGCTGCCGATGTAGCAGTGTGCACATTTGTTCTTACGTGACTACACAAAGTAAGGTATGATAGTACCTGAGCAGATTTGCATTTTTAACCTTGAAAAGAGGATGAGGAATGTTGCAGAATGTGACAAGTGCACTTTGTCTTCTTCCCTACACAAGATCATCATCCAGAAAGACACAAGACTACACAAGATCATCATCCAGAAAGTCTCTCCTGGAAAATAACTCTATGTCTCTGTGAAGAATTTTAAGTTACTATAGCTTATTAACGAAGATCTAGAAGAAAGGATTCAAGATAAAAATAAAGCAGTCCACCACCATTATTCCTATGGAAATTATAAATGAATCCTTCACATTGAATTATTAATGGAACTAGATTATTCAACTGTAGGGCATTATGGTTATTTTATGGTTAATCTCCAATGGGATGGCAGCCAAGGACAGGTAAAGCAAAAAGAAAAAAAACCCTAAACATCTACAGTTAGTAGTTTTGTTCCTGCCATATCTTCAAAAATTGCTTGAATGCCATATGTCCATAGTTTCAGTAGTCCAGTAGAGACTGTATCTCAAAAACTGTAAAACTTCCATTAGTTTTAATGCATATATTCAAAAATGGTCAGCCCCAAGATATTGGAGATTCACCAGATTGCTAGTACCATAATATATTGGGGAGGGAGGAAAGAGAATTGCAGCACGATCCTTACATGAGCAAGCAAATAATTGTTTTTCAATGTAAAAGAAATCATATTGCTGCTTTGGTATGATTTTCATATACTCGTCATCAAGGGAAATATGTTAACATGATAATTAACAAATGCATAATGAAAGACACCTTTAAATGATTTTTACCCATATAAACAGACTTTTAACAACATGCATGTAATTCAAGTGACATCACCATACGAATAATGCATTTAATATATCTCTCAACAAATTGCTATTTTATGTCAGTTCTTTATGTTTTCCTCAGCCACATTTTCACATAGAGTTAGTTCATTTCCTTTTGCTCAAGTGAAGGAACATCTGTCTGAATTTTCACACAGAGAAATCTCCCCATTGAAAAGTTTCAATTAGAGCTAGCTATACAACTTATCTGTCCACTTGGAGAGAGCTGCTAGACACCACTTACTTCTTTACCAAAGTATTGTTGGTACTAGGCGTGTTAATTCCCCTGAAACAGCATTGCCTTTGTGTGTTACATCCCACAATTCAGCCCAGATCTTGAGTAATCTATAACTGATATTAGATCTTTGGCATTAACCCCTTATATGTAGCACAGAAGAGCTAACAGAGCATGTTTGAAAGGTAACTAAAAGGCTACAGGATGAAACTGGAATAGATAAAAAGGCAGATCATTACATTTCTTCTCAAGTCAGCAGGCATTAGGTGATATCAAATGTATTTTATCATTCTGAGTGGAGAAGACACAGTTCTTTACCAATGCATAGGTTTGGAGGTGTGAATTTGTTTCCGCCTACATTACGTTTTCACAATACACATTCAGCATGTACATGCTAAGAACTTAAAAGATAACCTGGCATTCATTCAAAGCTAGCAGAAGGAACCCAGTGTTATGACAATCCCAAACAAGTGTTAAATTAAGAGCATAAAAGGAAACAATTATTACAAAGTGGGTTGAGTTGGCAAGATAAAAATAGGAAGGGGAGAGAGAATTTATGAAGGTACCAGTCACCAAATACATCTCAAGCTCATTCATCCATCCTCTCTGCAAGTTCATTTTAATACCAGAAACCATTGAGTTAATGGTTTGTTAATGCTTAGCATTATGTATCTATTTAAAATATGTGTCATATGATCTGCAGTACTTGATGAAGTTTGTACCCATGGCTTTGCTGCTCTTCTTTATGTTATTGTGTCGAGGTGTTTAGTATCATTACTTTTTCTTTGTGGTATTGAGGGCACAGAGGTCCCAACACACACTCCATATCTTCAACAAACTCCAGATCAGCATTATCAGAGAAGGGGTGTCTCAGCATTTGGTCATGGTTCGGAGAGTTGTCAGCTGATGTTGGAAGATCTATGACAAAGAAAACAGTGAACAATATTGTGGATATGAACTCAGCCAAGTTCAGAAATAGCATATCAGCATTCCAGAGGAGGCAATAATCATATTTGCACCTTAAATCTCAACAGGTATCAGAATTAAGTATTACTAGTAAGATTAGTATCACTCTGTAAAATATTACATTGCTCATATAACTTTATTTAGGCTTTCCTAGGATTCTACATTCCCTTTCTTATGTTGGCATTTTTACAAAACATTCTAATAAATCAAATGCTTTTTAAAAGGCGTATTTATATTTTGCTACCCCTGAAAGTATTGTCAGACCAACTGCTTATCTTCCATTTTAAAAAAGAAGGCTAAACAGCCTCACATGCTTTCAAGCTTCCACTTGGTCATGTTAACAAGGCATATTGAACAAGTATGCCCACGTAAAATAGCTGATTGTAGGAACTTTGCTATGGCTTATACAGTTTACTTAACTAATACTGAAGAGTCATTAGATGTGAAAGTGGAAACTACTATTATTCCAAAGAAGACAAAGGGCTTGCAAATATTCATGCCCATGTATCCTGTACGCAGTGTTTCTAATCAAAATAGGTATAAAAGTGTATTTAGCCCTATTCTGGTTAAATCTCATTTGCTGCAACCATTCCTAAGAGGCAGAGCTTTGCTTCTGCTTTGAAGAGGAATACTGTTGGAGATCCTGGATAAGACTCACGAACTTAGCCCTTTAAGTTGGAAAGAAATCTTTCTTTTGATGGAATCACAACTTCTAGCATTTCCACCAAGGATTACCAGGCTACTGGAGCTGTATCTCTATCATATTGAGATGGCACCAGTTGGGGAAACATGAGCTTGCTGAATACCCCAACAATTAAAAAAGCACAGCAGCAACTATATAGCTTTATACCAATTTACACAATAGCAGATAGACAAGACTTGAGAATTTGATCATAAAACAGCCAACAATTTTTGCAACAACATGAACCTGAGATATTTCAAGCATAAAAATGACTGTTGTTAACCTTGTCACAACCTGTTGTGACAGCTGTTTTGCTACTGACATAGTATATAAAAATGTTTACACCATTTGATTTGACTAAAAAACGCAGGGTTACACACTGCAATATATAAATCACTGAATACAAGAAGCAACTAAGGTTGTCTTCTGGATGTGTTCGTTTATGTTTGAGGTGTTCAATTTTTACCCCCAAAAGTTAGAAAAAAATATCCTGCATTTCTATATTTCTTCATGCAATAATAAGACACTTCTGCAAAAATGTTTTCAGTCTCAAACACTTTTCAGTTTATTACAGCATCAAGGTGTGGCCATTAAATTCAAGCATGGATTTAAATTTTCTTTTTTTAATTTTGATCTCTGATGTAAGTACATAAACTTCCTTTCAATTGAAGAATATACCTTGGAAAATATACCTATATACCAGCAACACTACTTATAAGAATTATAAATTATATGGATTCCTGGCAATTAATCATGACAAGGAAGATTGAGGATAAGGAAATGAATACCAACAAAACCTTCTAGGAAAAAATGCTTAAAAGGAAATGTCAAGAAGTACTCAACTAAGTAGATACTGCACTACACTCAAGTGATATGCAACTATCAAATTCTGAGAATCAAAAACTAAATCACATTACACTGATGAGAGCCAGATTAGAACACATAAAGAATGTGTTCTAATATATAAAGGAACATGGCCAAACCATGTTTAGTCAATTTGATGTCTTCTATAATTCTTGTAGAAATCCACTGCTTTTTCTGAGCTGCTTTATCCAGAGGTAAGCAGCACCTAATCCTAAAAGTAATGTATAGCTATTCTGCTACTTCTTTGCCCATTCCAAATCTAGAATGTATATAGACTGGGCTTGTGACAAAGCTCATCCGGGTCTTATTTTTCCAAATGCAATTTTCTGTAATGTTGTTTTTGTTGGGTATATTTTTTCCATCCAGTAAATTATCAGTGCAAAAAGATTACTGTCTGATGGTACTTTCAGTATTACTTTTATGTTTTTTATACTCCTTTGTGTTCCCACCATTTTATCACCAAAAAAAAAAAAAAAACCCCACTGGGGGCAAGGGAAAGGCCTGCAGAATGCCTTTTTTGACAGTCAGTGCTATATATTCCCAATCTCAAAGTCTCCTATTTGCTTGCATGTTTTTTAGCCATCTCTCTTCCAATGCATTCTATCTGGTAAATTCTTAACATAGCCAGAAAAAAAGTCCTTTAGTGCACATTATGGATTCATTCTAATGATCCTTTCAATCTACCCATGTTTTAGATGAATAAAAACATAATGACATAATCACCTTCCCTTTGGTCAATTTTGATTCCATTGTCCTCCTTCTCATTCCAAGTGGCTGAACAATCCACCAGGCAGATCTTCTAAATGTCCCTTTTATCTTTGGGACAAGCTGTAATAGTGAACTCTTTGATAATAGGTTTATATTTTCATCTGCCATCTTACTTACATGGATAGGTCTCTATCTTCAGTCTGCACTTCTTTTTATTTGCAAAATGTGCAGCTTCCTGAGCCAGCTCTTTTGGGCAGACAGCAGTTAACTACTGAATAAAATAAAGTCAGGATTGTACTGAAAAATGGTTTCCCTGCATAGCTGAGATGTATTTTCCCAGTTCTGTGGGTTCTGTGATGGCTCGTTTTCCTTATACAGAAAAGTAATCTATCATAAGGATCTAAAGTCGATTGATGTCTAAAGCAAGTACAGTTAGAAAATTAAAATTTGATTGAGACCTTAACTAATCCTGTTTTACTGGCTTTTGAATCATGGCTATGAGCTCAAACAGCAGTGGTTTCTATATTCCTTTTCCTATGGTCTTTACATCACTGAATACAATGAGGGTCCTCTGGGCATATTTATATCCAAGTGATAAAAGGAACTGCTTGACCCTGGAAAGAAATGACTTTCCCCCCCAAAAAAAGACTCTGCCTGTGAAAAAGAGAAAGAACCCTAGTGCAGAATGAGAGTTGCATGTTTTCCAGGTGTGAGCAACAAAGGGCTTTATGTATCTCATACCTATTCCTCAATGTTTATAGGACAGGATTCCGGAGCTGCAGCTGTTCAGTAAAAAAAGAAAGACCAAATGCAAATGGTAAACCAGAGAAAAGACAGACCACATAAATACAATGGGGCTGGGGGGTGGGGTGTCAAGAAAAGAGAGGGAAAGAGAATATTACATTTATGGCCCCCCAGAATAACTTTTAAAGAATGTTTGCATGAGGACTCTGGGGCGGTAACATTCTAACTTGGGAATGTGCTAATCAATACACTGTATATCCAATCTGCTTTACTGTTCATTTGTCACAGCATATTTGTGTTCAGATTTTATTTTTAAAAAATACAGAGGAAATAAAAGCCCATTCCATTTACTATGAAGTAATGACTACAGTGTCTCTTTATCATTATTATAAAACACAGACTTGCTTTAGAAATACAAAAGCAAGTAATATACCTTAATAAGGCATCATGTGAAAAGGCTTCTGAACATGTTACATACATCTCAGAGATCAGTGCAAAATCCCACAAGGTTCTTATACTTGAGGTTGGGGGATAATGACTCAGGAAAGCGAAGTTATAGCTTGAAATGACCACATAGTTAATTAGTACATGAACACAGCATTCATTCAACCTTGTTTAATTAAAACTGCTGGATTGGTGACTACTTGTGGCACTAAAACATTTCATCTTCAATAAAAATCACTTTGCAAATTGCCATTAAGGATCCTCTTCTTGCTGTTTTTTTATTCAGATTTTCAAAGATGGGGAACCTGAGAATTAAATAGGTCTTGTAGACTTTACAAATATATAGAAATTTCCACTCACTATAGCATATGCTTATGTATTTTGCATAACATGTGCATTTCTATAATATGTATACCGGAGACAGAAGTGGCTCTTTTCTTCCCATCCATCTTCTTTCTAAGTGGGCCTTCCTATCTCCACCATTCTATTTGGAATGTGGATTAGCAGCACTTACCTGTATCTGCTCTTAAAAAGAGAGAGAGAGAAGAGACTAAAAGACCCATAAGCCAAGGCGTGAAGTTTACCCAGAAGATGTTAACTGGAATAGGACTTCAAACTTTGGAGTGAAGAAAATGGAGTGTGAGGGAAACTCAAGGACAACTTCAGAACCTCTCCTTTGCCAGCCCAACCATCTGCAAACTCCACATGCTAAAGGGCTTAAAGCCACATGCATCTCTGCACAGCAGATCAGAAAGCCATTCTAAGTTCTGCTTGAGTGCAGCTTCCGTGACACCGAGGCAAGACCATGTTGTTTCTGGAGCAGCTGTGAAGAAGCAGCATGGCTTTGCTCAAAGATTCAAGAATTAGTCAGCAGGCGGCAGAGGTGGCAGAATGTTTGGCTCCATACATAAACAGTGAGGGGAAGGGATCAGCAGAAGAATCTTGCAAGCAGCAAAGCCACCCAAAGGTATGCAAGCCAGAAAAATTGAAGCCGCTTCTTGTGGCAGAAGAGTAGTTATTAAATTTATTCCACAAGGTCCCAAGGTCAGAGCCTCCCTTCTTTTGAATCACCATAAATACTTCAGGTGATACTGCAGAAGAAATATCTCAAGTGCCTACATATACAGCCTGGGCACTATAAGAGATGGACATGATCCTTATCCACTACAGTTCCCAAGTTAAGGTCCTATTTTAAGCTCTGACTAAGGTCAACTGTGCAAAGGAATAAGGAAATTCTATCGCATGTTCTTCAGAAAATCCCTCCATTCTTTCTCATTTCTAGGCATCTCTGAGGAAAGAAGGGGTCCGTAGTATTTGATGGAAACAAGCACTCAGGATATTCATTTGGTTACCCACAAGGCAGAGAGCATGGGGAAAATGAATAAAAAGTTGATGCCCACCAAATGATTTCTCCTAACTGTCTCACTGTCCCACTGTCTCAGAGAATGCCCAGAGACTCTCGTTTGGCCTTTCTGACTATTGTCAGCCATCTTGTTTTTGGCTTTTGTGTGTGTGGGGGGGAAACAGCCCTGACATTCAGTGTTAAGAATATTTATCTAAAATTGTAGACTGAAGTAATGAAATACAGGTAGTCCTTGATTTACAATGGTTCATTTAGTGACTATTACAATGGCACTGAAAAAAGTGACTTATGACTATTTTTCACACTTATGACCGTTGCAGCATCTCCATGGCCACATGATTTACATTAAATGCTTGACAATGGGATAATATTTATGATGGCTGCAGTGTCCTGGGATCATGTGAATATGTTTTGTGAACTTCTGACAAGGAATGTCAAAGGGGAAACCGGATTCTCTTAACAAACATGTTACTAATTTAACAACTGCAGTGATTCACTTAACAAATGTGGTAGGAAAAGTGGTAAAGTGGGACAAAAGTCACTTAACAAATTTCTCACTTAACAACATAAATTCTGGGCTCAATTTTGGTCGTAAGTCAAGAATTACCTGCAATTAGATAAGGATTTTTCTTTAAATTTTGGCAAAGATAGGATTTTCTAAAATGCTGTTTTGAAGGTTTGCTCATATTCAAGAATTCTCTTTTCCTCCAGTTGAAAGCACAATTGCTTTTTTAATCAGTTTGCTCAAAACAAAGAGACAAGCTGTTGCTCTCCATCCTTATTTGTTCAATGTGCTGGCTTGGCAAGCTTGGCATGGACCCAGTGCCACATTTTGTGAAACAGACTTATGAGCTTACTAATCACTGTTTTTCATCCTTTCTTTTGTAGGCCATGGTTAAGCATTTCAAATGGTTAAGTATTTCAGAGTAGTACATCTAGTATATACTTCTCATCTTGGGAAGCTAAAATGGAGAGTATCTCATCTGGTGATCTTACTGAATAAAAAAGAAAAGAAGCACAGAATAAAATGCACTTTGCCCTTTAGCTTCCAGATTTCTTCTGGCCTCCTCAAGACCTTTAGAAAATTGTAATAAGCATTTTTCCCATCTGTTCCAGATAATTAATATCTGATATTAAGCTGCTCAACTATCTGCAACTCAAGCAGGATTACAACCATTTAAAAAAGATTACAACTGGAAAGGTCATGAGTTCATATTAAATTGTATTTATTTAATCAGAGTTGGAAGGGACCTTGTAGGTCATCTAGTCCAACCTCCTGCCCAAGCGGGAGATCCTACACCATTTCTGACAAAGTTGTTCCATGGGTTGATTGTTCTCACTGTCAGAAAATTCCACCTTATTTCCAGGTTAAATCTCTCCTTGTTCAGTTTTCACTCATTATTCCTTGCCTGGCCTTCGGGTGCTTTAGAAAATAACTTGACCTCTTACTCCCTGTGGCAGCCCCTCAAATATTGGAAGACTGCTATCATGTCTCCCTGGTCCTTCTCTTCACTAGACTAGCCAAGCTCAGTTCCTGCAACCGTTCTTCATATGTTTTAGTCTCCAGTTCCCTAATCATCCTGGTTGCTCTTCTCTGTACTTTTCCTAGAGTCTCAACATCTTTTTATAATGTGGTGAACTTAACTGGATGCAGTACTCTAGGTGTGGTCTTACTAAGGCTTTATAGAGTGGTATTAGTACTTCCCTTGATCTTGATTGTATCCCTCTGTTAATGCAACTTGCATTGGCTTTTTTTGGCTGCTGCTGCACACTGCTGGCTCATATTCAGCTGGTTGTCCATTAAGACTCTAAGATCCCTCTCAAAGTTACTGCTATTGAGTCTGATTTCACCCAGTCTATACGTGTACTTTTGGTTTTTCTTGCCTAAATGTAGGACTTTACTTTTCTCTACATTCTCTACATTGAATTTCATTTTGTTAAAAACTATGACATTTGGTTAGGATTTACCCAATTCTGTACTTTTACGTACATGGGAGTGAGAGCGGGGGAGAGAGGAAGTGCATGTGTGGTTACGTATGTAGGTGTGTAATTAATATATCTATAGAGGTAATATTCCAGAGAACATCTTTTTTTCATCTTGAAATTGAAATGACCTTGCATGTGCCTGTGTTTAAATGATTCCCGCTCTAGTAGAAAGATGATATTATTACTATTGTTGCAGGTTTCTTATCAGCAGGCACATATGTAGTTGGCACAGCAAAGTCTGGATTATCCACAAAGTTTCCCAAATGGAATAAATTAGGAAGAGAGACAAGATGATAATAGGAAAAGAGATTTAGTTTGCTCATAGCTATGTAAGGAAATTAAGGACGAGGAAAGCACTCCTTTCAACTACATTGAATTATTATGCCAGCCAAGAAAGAGGCAGCCTTGAAACTTTGGGGAAGATGAAATAAGCAAGGAGTAGGTTGCCATGGTTTTTGAAATGATGGCAATTTTACTGACCTAATGGAAAGGGTCTGGTGCACCTGTTTTTAAAATGTGAGGTACACACCAAAGAAAGTGAGGTATATTTATCTCATCGAAATCGAAAGAAGTAATGAATGCAGGATTGGGCAGAGTTAAAAATCACAAATGTTTTTCTTTAAAGAAAGAAAAAAAATCTAACCAGTCCTTGACAGTGGTGTTGTTAACACATCCACATTTCAGTTTCTTCCAGACCCAATAAAAGGACAGTCAGTAAAGTTTATAACCATTCAACAACATAGAGAAAATGATGGGATGGGAGCATGGGTGAAGGAAAAACAAAAACTGGTACTGTGTTGGCACAGAGTGAACATGAACTTTCACACTGATGAAATCCAGTGGGGAGAAAAAAGATCAATGAAAGAGGAAAAAGAAGAAACAAATCATACCCAGAATTAGTAACCAACTAAAGTTGGGGTTGTTGGGGCTTCACCAAAGGATACCAAACATGTCTCTGAGGAAATTATGCTCATGCTTGTTCATTATCTGTCATTATTGAGCTTCCTATGTGGAAGGATAAAAAGAAATCTAAGGACTTCTGGCAGGTATAAAATAAGCTGGAGAGGGGGCAATACTCAGTTCTTATTATGCTAGGAAATTAAGAATTGGTCATTTCATTGACTGAATGAAATAGACATTATCAAATGGCTTTCCCTTCAGATGTGTTCACCTATAATTTCCTAGCTGGCATGGTTATGGTCTGGGGACTGCGGGAGCTGAAATTGGTTCCAAAGGATTCCAGGATGGGAAACAACTAGATCTACTAGAATCTACTACTCAAGAAGTTCCTTTTCTACCTACTGGAACTATCTGCCTGTAGAAGAGTTTGTCTTTTATTTCTATACATATTGCTAGATGTTGCTTCTTATATATTAACCTTTAGTCGTTAACTCTTGCTCAGAAGAATCTTGACTTTGATCAGGCATGGGCTCAGATCTAACTACCCAACCTATTTCTTATAGCAAACGACACACTTAAATTGCTTCCAAATTTGTGGCTTCCCTTCAAGGTACTCTGAAAGCTGTAACTGTGTGAAAGTGCCAGGCAAACTGAGATTGGTTAGTTTATAGCCCAATCCAAAACCAGCTGTGCTGCTAGTATCACCTTTTTATTTTCTTGGATTTAAAGAAGTTTAAGAGAGAGGGATGATTGTGAAAAGAGTGAGGGGGGAGGGAAGCAGGGCAAGGGGAAAAGAAATGTAGGGAGGCAAACAGCAGGAAGTAAAACAGGATACCACCAACGATGCAGTTTAGGTTAAACCTGGCTCCCACAATCTGCAAAGATTAGAGACTGAAGGATTAAGGTATTCTGAGCAGTTTCCTAGAAGGTACTGAAACCGCAATTATCAGCATTCACTGAAGAAAGACCTTAAAAATTTGCTTTATATTTAGGAAATCTGACCTTTATCTCTATGATCTAGAGTGACATAAGCAGAGGTGGGCAGGAGAGGAAGACAAAAGAGAGTGGTTTTAAGTATTAGGAAGATGCCACACAAAATAGCATTTTCCTTCCTATCCATTTTCCTACACTGTATGACTCTAAATAGGTCTATACCTATACCTATCTATACCTATCTATCTATCTATCGATCTATCTCTACCTATCTATACTATCTATACCTATCAATGGCTGACAGCTCTCAGGTGGTGGCGGGTTTTAAAGCAGAGGAGGGATATATACGAAACTGTCCTCCCGCCTCCCTTCAAAGTTCATGTTCAGCGGACAGCCACTCACCAGGTAAGCGGGCCTCAGAGCACACCTTATTGTCCAGAACTTTCACGCTTGCGTTGCCAATGTCATTGTTATTGTCACACTCCATACCTAGGTATGCGCCTGTCCTTTGGCCTGCAAGGGAGTTAATGCAGTTAGAGAGGGGTGAGGCTTGGTTTAATTCTGCTTTTCTTTAAGGTAGCAGAAAACATCACACACTTCAGAAATGAAGAAAACCTCAACAGTGGCCAAAAAGATAGAGCAGCCTTCTCCAACCTGCTACCTCCAGGTTTGTTGAAATTTCAAATCCTCAAATTCCCAATTACAGTCTCCACTAGTTGGGAATTCTGAGGACTGAAGTCTCTACATATCTGGAAGACCTCAGGTCAAGGGGGACTAAGGTAGAGAGTGGACAATAAGAGATGGGGATGCAGCGGCCAAAAGCTATTGTGGCTGGTTTCCTCCACCACCTCCATTTTCACTTCCTGTTTCAAGGCTATCCTTGCCAATATAAATGGCACATAGGGAGAGATTTGATCTTGTACGTAAAGGTATCAAATAAACCAGTCATAGTGCCACAGAGAAAGTTCAAGGAAAGTACCTATTTTGTAGTTTAGGTTGTCTCTGGCTGGCATCTATGGAATATTCTGAACAATCAAAAAACAGTAGAAATTTGATTTTGTTGTGACAAGATGGTAGAGCCAGATAGGATACAATCCCTTCTCCAATAAGTTTTGTTCAAATGGCTCTGAAAAACCACAACATTTTCCCCAAAGCTATGGGTTTCATTATTTTGGGCAAGATGCCAAGAGAAAAATAAAGATCATGGTAAGGATCTATTTGAATACATCAGTTCACTGTTACAAGGTTTGGACAAATTTTAAAAATAAAACAAAATCTATGCTTAAAAAATAAAAGGAGGAATTCCCATTTGTATACTGCCCCATAACATTCATCAACATGAAGCATTTCTGACTTTGCTGACAATGAACAGTGATCTAATCAACCATAGTGTTTATTTTAATAAGATTTACCTTCATAAGAATTTAGATAACCTAAAAGTGTTTCTGGCTAGTACTCAGATCTAATTTAGACTGCAGACTGAAACCAAAGCTGAAATATGTAGAGGGGATTGCCACAAAAGGAAACACAAAATTATTTTTAATGATATTAACAGCAACAATAACTTTTAGGTAGTCTCAAGAAAATCTGGGGATTTAGTCATTTAATTTCAAAAGAGCAAGCTGAGACTTTGTAACACCATCAATTTGCTCCCTGGAAAAGGGAAACTCAGCGAAAGAAAATCCTGCATCTTTCTCTCTTTAATTAGACCAATTCATTGACTTTTAGCCCCTGATCTGACCATATCTCTAAATTTTAACTATGGAATACATGAAATCATTCAACGTCAAGAGAACATAAATATGTTAAAATATCAAATTCCTTGGTTTCTCAGGGGATGAACTGCCTTTTAATTTATTTTTTAATTGGGAACTTAGGGAATGAAAATTACATACCACTGTGAAATAATAAATATTAAAATCAGTGATATGTTTCAGGATTACAGGTTTTCATTTTCATAGAATGTCTTGCCAGCCAGATACAATTTCTTTTTAACTCAAGTGGACATATAGTCAGAATTGCAGAACTCTGAGCATTATGTTCAGGAATCTGGAACTTGGTTCTAAAACTAATAAAATACTCTCCAAGTATTTTTTTTTTCAGCAATGAAATGTTGAATAGGGATATTATTCCAACCCTTGTGACTTTCAAACAATTGGAGTCAAAAATAATTTGCTGACCCATTGCCAGTTGTTTCTGCCCATTTTTCCTGAAAATAAACAAAGAGAACTGGCAGAACTCTTTAAATTTTCCATGTTTTCAAATTTCTTCTACCTGCTCATTTAAGAAAGGCCTTTTGCTTCGAAGTATAGCAATTCAGTTAGCAAAACTGAGCTTGTGCCAAAGCAATTTGTCTCAGCTCCCCTCTTTCCTTTGTTCATGATGAACCCTGGCTCTGCTAGTTATGAAAGAGAACCAACATGGGGCATGAAGCAATACTGTATTCTGTGTTACCATCTTCCTGTGTGGGAGAGGCATCCTCTTCTTCCATGACATCATTCCCCTGCCAAAAAAAAAAAAGATAAGGTGTGAATATACAAATCAATGACTCATTATGTGGTTAGGATGATAATATTCTCACAGCATTCTGTCTTCCAAAGGTGATTGGGGAAGCTATAAACCTGGCTAATCCTTTTGCAAGGGCTTACTCTAAAAAGCATATAGAACTGACATCTTCTGAGTCGGATGTACAATTCCAAATTATGTTTTAAATCACAGTGTCAGGGCTCCCATAGTTACCCCCATTTAAATCATGAGTCTCTAGCCGGATTTTCAAACTTTAAAAAGATTTATTAGGGGTAAACATGCCGGTGCTGCCTGGGTGTAGCCAACGCTGAGACACATAATTCATTGTCACCCTTGACCCTGTTTTTTCTCCACCCCCCTGAGTGTATCATAATTCATATTCTCAAATGGGACATATCCATAGCCAAGAGTCATCAATCATACTCTCCAATTAGAATTTTGCACGACAGAAACCTCGGTCGCCTAAAAACTATCTTTGAAAACATTTACAGATTACACCCACTGCTTCCCCTTCCCTTTCTGTTGGTAACTCTAAAAGACCAAAGAAATATTTTATGAGTTGACATATAGATCTGAATGCTGGCCTTCAGATAGTCTCCCCCTTTTTCCCCCACCACAAAGCACAAGGTAAATTTTTAGAAGTCCATTGCAGATTAGGCCAAAAGGAACAATTCAATAAAACACCCCCACACAAGAAATTATCTTGCTTGCTTGAATGAAGAAAATATAAAAATAACAAATAATGAAAAGAAAAGAAACAAACTCAAAGGACAGACTCGATGGACCACTAGGTCTTTTTCTGCCTTCAGTTTTCTATATTTCTATAATAGGCTCAGCTAACCATTCTACCCATAGTAATTCAGTTTAAGCATATTAAGTTTCTCCAGACTAGATTGTTTGTTTGCTCGCTTGCTTCCTAATTTATCTACATAATTTATATGGCTGCCCATCCTACAACTCTGAGCATCATATAAAAATTAAAAACAAAAAAACTTACTTCAACGATCCAAATATCCAAGATGGTAAAAATAATTTCCCAGAACAATTATGGTACAACTAACTATCCAGCAGAGTTCACAATTTCCCCGACCAAATCTTGGGGGAACAGCCAAATCTTTAGTGCTAACAAAAAAAACTAGCAGGGGCCATCTGGATGGAGGGATACTATATATTTTTTTCCAAAGGAACTGAGATTGCAACTTCCAGAATTTAAAATCAGTATGAATAATGGACTTGATATCTGGGAATTCTCAGAACCATATAATATTTGGAAGAATGACATTGAGAATGCTTGAGTGAGGTCAAACTGCTCTGTTATTGATCCAGAGTATTTCCTGCATCTTGTTGTTCTGTGAATGACTCCTATTTCATCATTGCTTTAACCTAGAATACCATTAGACCTCTGACTCCTGATCCTAAGAATGATTCCTAGCTATCTAATCTATATTTTTGGGCTTTACTGTTTTACTTTGGCCTGTGGTTTCCACTTGCTTTGTGTTTTGCCTTGTAGTATATTGTTAAAAAAGATTTTGCATACAAATAAAAACTATGGCTCAGAGACAGACCTCACTTTCCCTGTTAAAACAAGCTTTCACATACAGAACTTTACCTCTGCATCTCTTTCTTCTGCTGAGACACTGACAAAATTTTCATCAGGAGACTCAACAGGGGTTGACTAAGGAAAGAGAAGAGAGAACTGAAAAAGGTTGATGGGCAAATATCCTATTATACGGACAAAATATCATCTGCCAAATCACATCCATAGTTCTAACCCAAACATAACCAAACATTGTTTGTCTTTCTGAAAATCTAATTTACTTCTTTACTTCCTCCCTGAAATGAAAAGGAGGCATTTGAAAAGATACAGAGAATATTTTCCAGGGATCAGTTCCTGCTGTTCCCAGGACAATGTCATGGTGGCTACAGACACCTTCTTGGCAACTTTCTTGAATATTAAATGTGTCCACTCAAGTTCCATTCAAAACATGTACTATTTTTTAAAAAAACCACTAGATCGGGATTTCTTTTAAAAGTGATAATTATTATATGAAGTAATTTGCCTGAATAAGTTTGCTTGCCTCAAATCAGGAGCTACTTTTCTTATCCCCCTGCATCGCAGATTCTTCTGCTGCTCATCCCTTGACTGGTCTGGAGTTTGATCTACTTACATCTCCTTCTGAAGGTACCTCACTGACAACAGCAGGGGATGCCATCATGTCTCCCTCTTCTTCAGTGCCCGGGGCTACATAGGAACCTGACATGGAAGACATGGTATCTGTGCTGATTTCGGAGTGTTGACTTTGGGAGGAGGCCATAGACATGACTGACTGAGCCAGACTGCTACTAACAGGATCTAAGGGAAGAAGGGAGGTGGCAGACAAGGCAGAGTTAAGAGAGAGATGTTAGAGGAGCCACCCTTGTGTCCGACCACTGCTACAGTAGTATTTGCATCTTGCTATGTAATCTTGAACATCATTTGCTGGAATGGTGGGATGAACTTTAACAAAAAACCAATCAGCCAGAAGTGTTTATGAGTGCCCAAGTTTCAGTGGCAGTTTTACATTTCTTGTGCTGCTGGGTTCAGAATATAGTCAATAAGATCAAATATTATATCTAGCTTCTACTGAACTGTCTCTGGACAGTTCATTAAAAAGTTTGTCCAGCTCAAAACCTACAGATGAGGTGATGAATCTAGGAACCAGCAAACTTCTTCACAAATGCAATAGCATAGCTTTTCATCAATTAATGAACATAATATCCTGGAGTACGGGACATAGAGGCAGCACATATGTAAAATCATTTATTTGGAACTAGGTTATAGGGTGGATGTGAGGCAGGTCCTTTAGCTGTTTCTAAAAATCTTGTAAAGAAAACTGCAAGGATGAGTAAGGCAGTCTCCAAAAATCAACACTGAGATAAAGGCACAAAATTCAACTTACATTAAAATGGAGGACAGAAAAGAGATTAGAAACACCTTTTCTACTATACCTTCTGGAGAAGAAATGGTAGAAGAAAGAGGTGTTCCTGTGCATGAAGATGGATCTATTGCTCCTGAGGAGGATAGGGTGAGATTTTCACTTTCAGGTGTCACACCACAATCCTGAAAAACAGGGAAACCATAATTTATAATGAAAAATTATTATGGAGTAACTATTAGAAACAGGATCTGACTCAGTCACTCAGTCTGACCACTGTATTAGCTTACACAAGTAGGACACTTTCATTATATATGGTTTTCTTTTCCAGAAGTTGCCAGCCAACATGGCCGTTACTGAGAATTCTGAAGGTCATCAAGGCTAGGGGAAATAGGCAGATTCCCCAAGATAGACTTAAATTAAGAAAGATGTGAGAATAAGAAGAAAATTTGGAAGATCTTGAATTATTTTCACAAACCAACTCAAGCACTGGAAAATGTAACCTTTTCAAGATCCGTCTTAGAAAATGTTACACTCTAACCCAGGGGTGTCAAACTTGTACCCCACAGGCCAGATACATTATGTGCTGGTCCCGCCCACACCCGGTTTAGCGAAGGCGGGGGAGTCCCAATATATCACATGATGCCACCATGATGACACAAGATTGACACCCCTGCTCTAACCCAAATCCATTTCAATAGAGTAGACACTTTTAAAAGGGCTGCTATGTGATACTTCCTGTGGGTATAGAGACTTTGGGTAACGAAAATCCTATCACTTTCAGATAGTAAATCCTCATTACCTTTAACCAACAAAGGTTTTACTCAACACTTTTCTATCTGGCAAAGCAATTTTAACTAAGGTGAGAGGAATTCCAGAGCTTGTAAAGTTCAGTTCTCTTTCAAGGTAGATATTTGCAAACACCTCTGATTCTTTTCCAAGTCTAAATTCACTAAAATGCCTGCAAATGCTGATGGATTTAACTCCTCTATACAGTATGCAAAAGGTAAAATCTTCCTTTTCCTAATGTGTATTCTATACTATATGTCTGTAGGAAGAAAAAAGTAGGAAGCAGCAGGCTCATGTAATATTTTAAAAAAAACCAGGAATTTTAAAACAATCACCTCTCCATGAGGACAGGGAGACTTCCTTTGGGAAATCCTGACTTCAGATTCACTACAAGCCTTATCTTCTTCTTCATGTAATACTGAGGAATTCTGTGAGCTTGACCTGGTAAAAACACACAATCTAAAATTGACTCCTTTGTAGAAAACATACACATTAGAATGATGAAATGGGGGTGGGGTGTCTCCAAAAATGCTACAGAAAACTCCAGTGGCCATTGAGAGCTAGCTAGATACATTAATTTACAGAATTACAGAGTTGGAAGGGACTTTGTAGTTCATTAAGAAATCTAGTGGTCAGTACAGGTTTCACAGGCACCTGTGAATAATAATTGCGCCTATGACAATACTCAATGACGTTCATGGGTTCTCACCATTTTTAAAATTATTATTTCAGAAAACTGAAATGGAAATACCTAGACATTTATGAGATCTAAGCTCTCCAATGAGAACCTGGCTATTTTTAAAATTGCAATAATAATTAAATATTTGTATGAGTGACACCAAGCAAAAATCATGTCAATCTGAAAAGATTGTTGACCAAAGGATTGTATTAGAGACAACAGACTTAATAGGATACCGGCCATAAGGTTTTACTGCCTGCAGCTCATCTACTGTTGTGCAAGAGGGAGATGGTGGGAGGTCACTTACTTGGACAGGCTCTTCTTTAATTTATGTCCTTGATTGCCACAATCTGATAAGTGTTCAAGGGAAGGCAGTGACCTAATGGGAGGCAAGTGGCTGTCACTGCCATATGTGGGTAGCATGGCTGACACATGGCTGTCCCCGAGCACACGGACAGGAAGAGCAGCTGGGGATGGAGTGAGAGGCCCATTAAGGGCTTCCAGCAAGGAGACCACCTCATAGCCAGGAGGGATGTTTTCTGAAGACTGGAGGAATAGAGAAGGGTATGAGAAAGAGAGGTTATTCTTAAAACAGCAGGAACTGTTACCAGGAAGCTCAAGACAGAACAGAAAGCTCCAACAACTCTCAGAGTACACAAAATACAAAGAGAGACCAGGATCACTTTGGAACAGAGTTCCCTTCAAATCTATGGGAATCAAACTGCTTTTAAAGGGAAGTTAAAGATTTTTGTTCTGCATTACTGGGTTACTACAGGCTTTAGTTTTAATTATTCTTTTTTTTTAGCTGAGAGTTTTTGTCAATATCTGGAATATGTGCACACACACACACACACACACACACACACACACACACACACACACACACACACACCTATCCCAAGAGTTTGTTTCAAGGTATTGTTATTACTGATTACTGGGCCTTGAGCTAGCTTTACTGAATTGATTTGCAATTATTATCTTTTTCGCTGTCTTGTTTTTAGACTATGCCTTGGTCATGGTATGTAATTATTAATTAATATTTGCCAATAGGTTAAATTCTTTATTCTAAGCCAAGTAATTTGGATTTCTCAGCTTGGAATGTTTTAGCTGGCAAAGAAAATCATGGTGCTTTTATGACCTGAAAAAGGATAAACAATCTTGAAGCACAACAAGGGCACACAAAGAACAATCTTTCTGAACATAAATAAAAAAGACCTTCGTGGTCCCATTCTTCTATACTTTTGTCATAAAAATAAAGACTTAGTTTACTCCTTCTGCAGAGAAATTCTTAACTCATATTTCTACAGATGATACATGCCACTTCTGTAGAAATGGGAGTAAAAATGTTCTATGAATTCTCAAAAAAGTGGATTGAATAAGATTAGGCTAAAATTATCTTTCCCAGCATCAAGTTTTCTAAGTGCACATTTGTTTAAAGACAAATACAGTAAGTAAGGAGGATCACTGAACAATATGGTCTTCCCTGTGCAGGTTGAAGCATTATAGTTCAAAACACCTTACCGGCTTTGAATATCACAACTTAGTTATTGAGATATTTTGGTTCTCTCCTAAATGTCATACTAGATCTGTGCTTCAGTGTGGATGCACATTAAAATATGGTACTAGCAACTGCCGTAATCATCTCATCTTCAAAAATGCCAGCAAGTTCTCTAGCTCCTGGGTTCTCACTTCTGGCGCATCATGTTTACTTCCTTGATTCTGCTTGGGGAATGACTGTTACACAACCTGAGCAACCTGGAGGTAATTTTTTCATATTTATTTTTAGAAGATATATTTTGCCTTTTCACTGTTTATAAAAAATCCCAAGGAGGAATTTTTTTTGGCTTCTTTCTTCTTTGGCACTGGTACAAGTTAAAATATTTAAACAAACAATTTTTTTCTTCTGTGGTCATGAAAAATACTACACCTCTGAAATTTACTATGACTGTATTGTCTCTCTCAGTTTGGTATAATTAGTTTGGTAATATGGTATAGTTGTGCAACTGGTTCTCATTTTGCACAATGAAGGTATCTACATCTGTTCTTTTTTTTTTTTTGCACTTTTACANTTTTTTTTTTTTTTTTGCACTTTTACACATGCAATGGACATGGACTGGAAATACAGAAAAATCCATTCAAATATGGTCCTTCTTCTCAGTGGCTTTAGGTAAGATCTGGGCTTGCCACTTCCAGCTCTAAATTCATTACAACTTCATTTGTCAGTGGCATTTCTTTCTATATAACTCTTCTACAGAAAAGGTGGGAGTGAAAAAAAAAATCCTCATGGAGCTCAACTCTTCTCCCCAAAAGAATGAACAGCCCAGAAGACCATCTCAGCATCTGAACAATCAATTCACCAATACTCACTGAATGTTCCTCTGAATCTGATGTCTGGGATGCAATGATAGGGTTGAAGTTGGTGGGGGAGAGGGGTCCCATTTTTTTCCTCATGGCTCTGATCTGTAGCAAGGCCCGAAATGCTGTGAGGAAGAAACAGGAGAGGGATGGAGAAAGAAATAAAACACATTTCAAATTCTGCTGCAAATTTCTGTGAAAAACCAACCAAGGTAATAGATGACAGTGACCACTAAAATACAAGTAAAATATGATCACTATCCTTTTTCTTCTGATGGTTGTTAAAAATTAAATAATCTTAGCCTATCTCAGGTGTAGGCAAATAGTTCATTTCTCAAAGTGGGAGGATCAAACAAACATAGGATCTTCCAGAGAATACTCAATCTCAAAATTTTTAAAAAGATCAGGACTTACGCAATCTGCAGATGGGACAATTGTTAGCTTGATAGCGCAAGGTGTCAGCACAAGTGTTGCAGAGACAGAGATGGCGGCAGGGTAAGATCAAGGTGTCTCGGACGTCAGAGAGGCAGACTACACACTCTGCACTATTGTCACTCACCTCATCCTCTGCCACCTGAATTAGAAAAGCTTGCTGGTATGCATGTCCTTACAAACACATGTCCACAGTGAATTCAATTCAGGAAGGAGGGAGGGAGGGAGGGGGGAAGCAGGGAGGGAGGGAGGAAGAAGGGAGAGAGGTTTTTAACTTACACATTTCGAGACAATCTGGTTGAGATTGTGTACAACATGTATATTATTCTCCACCTTTATCTCTAGTTCTCACCTTTGAATCCTGTGTGTTATATTTGTTTTCTATCCCATAAATTTCCTGAAGGAGATAGCTCACTCCATCCACCTAGAAAAAACACAACACTGAAATTGCGTGGGAAAGTAAGGGGTCAAAAGGGGATACGAAACTCCAGAAAGAAAGACTGCAGAAACAACTTCTTTCTGTTTTATTTTTCCCAGTGAAAAACTGCATTATCTAAACTGAATAGGCACCTTTCAATAACAGGAGGAAAATGTTTACAGTGAATTGGTGACCACATTTCTTTTTATCCACTGGTTGGTTAAAAGCTCTTTGCGACTAATAATGTTGGAAATGGGCTGAATGGCCATTAAATTCCTTGCCATTGCACAAGAAGCTTTCCCTAAAAAGTAGCAGGAACTAGTATGTGTGGGAAAGCAGAGAACCTGATCCCACCAGCCGCACACTCACCACTTGCTTTTGTTTGAGGGGTTTCACACAAAAGCCGCCGTCCGCATGCTGAGAGGAAGAAATACAAATGTTCAGGTGGTCTCCAACATCACAGTCCATCAAAAGAAATTCTAGAGGATAGGTGTGATGAAACAGAACTCACTCCCTAAAACACAATTATAGCCCACAAATTATAGCCTCCTATTCATATCATGCCTGCTTTTTTTCCTCCGAAATTTAACAATCACTCTCCTTTGAACTCAGACCATTTTTTATTCACCCAGCATTATTCTACGAAACTATCATTGCTCAAAAAAGACCCCTGTGGTTTCGCTATCTTCCCCTTCTTCATTTTATATTTTTAACCTTGTACTATATATTTTATTTCATTTATTACATTGGTTCAACCTGCATACATTCAACATGGGAATTTAGGTTCATGCATTTTGCACATTGGATCAGCAAGAACAGAATGTTTACCTTCTCAAAAGTTGCCAGCAATACATGACAGTGACCCATATGCTCTGCAAGACAAGGTCAGAATTGAGATTCAGGATGATACATAATTTTTCCAGAAATTGATGCAGACTGCTACATTTCCTCCCCTGTGGTTGTCCTTAATAGCAGTAGTCTTAACTGACCACAATTATAACCAGGGTAATTAAATATACATACATAGTTCAATCCAGATGCCTTTCTAAGGGTTTCAGTTATTAATGATATTCAACAGGACACAGAATTAATTTAATCGGCAGTAATTTTTAGAAGGTACAGCGGCAACTTGCAAGACATGTCAATTCAGCTCCCTGTCGCGATGCGATCACCATCTGGAGGACGCTGATTATTTGCACCCATTCCAATTTAGCTTTCAGTGGGGATATGAAACTGAGATTGCTTTGTTCATCTTTTAATGAAAGGCCTGTACCTGAAACTGGCTGAGAAGACTAAATCCCATTAATTCTCCTGAATCTGTAACCAATTTTTGATATATTGACCATGGTGTTCTTTCTGAACTTTCAGAGAAGATTGGGCTCTACAGTGGTTCCAGCTTTTCTAAGTCTAGAAAGTTATGCTGAGGTTTTATTGTCTTGTACTTTGACTGATAGGATGGCAACATCTTACAGGATCCAATCTCAAACACATCCTATTCAGCAACTACATGAAACCACTGGAAGAAGTCATCTGCAGCTCTAAAAATGGGTGTCACTAGCATGCATTTTATCAGTGAGAGGGACAGCGTTTAAGTTTTAATAAATTTAATAATTTGACACTTAGTTCACTTGCTCCTTCCAGCAAGCTCCAAGTAAGCAGTTAGTAGCTGGTTCAGTTCAATAACAGGCTGGTGAAGGAGAACATCCTAAAATTAAATCCAAACAAAATGGAGGTATTATTGGTAAAGTATGAAACTGAATAAGAAATTGAGATACACCCTAGTTCAGATAGGAATGCAAGTCCTCTGACAGAGTAGGTTCATATTTTGGGAGAACTTCTTGATCTTCACTTGGATTTGTAGGTGATATCTCTGGCAGGAAGCACATTTGGACAGTCAAAATTAGTGTATGAGCACAATCTTTCTTCTGCAATGCTTGATTGACTCTTGTTTTGATTATTGCCATCTACTGTACGTGGGGCTTTCTTTGGAGAATGCCTAGAAGTGTAATTGATGCAAAATGCAAGAGCTAATCTGGTAGTCTGGAGAAAATACAGAAATTCTGTCATGCCTGTTCTTTAAAAATTCCACCGAATATCAGACGCAACTATCACAAATTGAGATAAATTTAAAAATCTAAAATGATTCCCATTCCAGGGGTTGCACAAGAGATCTCATATGTTGCATCAGGCAGATTAATGGATGGAGCAATCCCAGAACACAAGGAATGTGCAGAAAGTTCTGGAATAAAAGACTGCATTCATTGGCCTTCTTTTCCAGGCTCCCAGGCAATGAAATACATCATAGGAAATACATCCATTGTCCAACATCTCCCAAAATTAAGACAATGTGTAAAGATGTATCTTCTTTAGCAGGCTTTTGCTCAGGGATTAAATTTTCAATTTCAATTTAAAAAAAAAACCTCTTGCTTTTCACCATTTCTTTGAACAGAAAAGCACGCTATATATCAAATAGAATAACCAAATAAATAAACCATGAATATGATCCTTAAGAGCATCCTTACCATCTCCCTCATCTACCACTGCAAGAACCACCATGGGATAAATTTCACGGTCCAGATCAAAGCTCAGCTGCAAAAAAATGAGAGGCCTGAGGTAAAAAGGCAAGTGATCTTAGAAAGTAAAATACAGGTAACATCAGTAGAATTAGAGTAATCCACTCATGTGTGGAGCAAGGATTACCACAGGTGTGCAATACTATAAATGCAGGCACCCTGGGAAATACTCGTTTAGAAAGAAATCACTGGAAACACTCTGCTTTTTAAAAAGACAAACATACATGCGTTACTTCATTAGTGTAATACAGTAGATTCTGTTCCCAGATAAAGATCTCTATTTTGTGAAGCATGCACAGGCCCTGAGGAAATATGAATCTAATAGGATAATTGTTCAAAAAAGGTAATTTCTCAATATTAATTTCTTTGAAGCATGCTTCTTTCTTACCTCTTCTTCAGCCCATTCTGAGGGGTCAATACTATGGGAAGGCAAACAGAACTGCTGGCATACACCTCGCTTATAATGAACAGTCTCGGAGTGTAAACTGCTCTCCTTAGGGATATAACTATAAGAAAAAAGTGGATAACCCAGAGTGAACAACCTCACACAATGCTCTTATCTTCCCAATCTATAGAGAGTCTTCCAAGATATTGAACATCATCTTCTGGTGGCATTTAAAGCCACCTTTAGATTGACTCAAAAATTGTCTTGTTCTAACAATAAAGTTATATATCATTTTTGCTTGCCTATAATATATTTTATTGATAGTTGTTTTATCATTTTAATTGCAATGCTGCTGTGAAGAATCCCTAAGCCCTTGAAAGATGTGTAAAAAATTCATCCCTAAACAATTAATGTTGTTACTGTCCTTTCAGTTAATCTTGATTCTTGGTGGTTACAAAAACAAGTCTCTGGAATTTTCTTAGCAATATTTTTCAGGAGTAGCTTGCCAATTTTCTTGCTAGGGCTGAGAGGGAATGACTCGCCCAAAGTCATGCAGTTGTCTTCTGGGCCTAAGACTAGACTAGAACTCTGTCTCGTAACCTCTAACCAGCACAGTTAACCACTCCACCAAACTGGCTATCATAAACTAATATAATTAATGCAGATATCACCCAGAAAAGAGCTCTTCTTTCAGGCATGATATCAATATCACATTTTCATTTTTGTGTTACTCCTCCTTTAATTTCCTACTATAGTGTTTATTAAATATAAATTTCTCAAATGAAAAATAGTCATCTGAGGTCTTATTTTCAGGGCCATCCAACCTGCAGGCTTCATTTGTTTTCCAGCTATGCTGATTGATTAGGAGGCCCCCCGTTTGCATTTTTGTAATATCAGCATATTTCAGTGTAAGCTGACTCTCATGAACACTTCCACAATAGTACTGTTTTTAGAATCTGCAGTGGTCCTATATCACAAACCAATTCAGGGTGCATATGGCCCTCAAAAGCCCATTTTAGGCTAAATTCTGCCACAACACAAGGCAAGAAAGTATGAAAGTACAATTCAGGCACATATTTGTTGCAAGCACCTTGGAGATCACCTTTTCAAATAAGGCCATTAACCTCTGCTTAGCTGATTTCTTCTCCAGCATTCCCACTCTCCAAAGAGATAAGACAATAAGCAGTACCATCAGCTGTACAATCTTTCCTATTTCTGAGCCTGAAAGCTGTCTCCCCTTTCTCCATGTACTCATCTTAGCTGTCCATGGGAGTCACTTGTGTGAATTTTGTGCCCAGTTCCCTATCAAAGATCCAGGGAGGGTGGCGCCAAGTCCCTTGGCTAAAGCTCTTAATGTTACTAGAATAAACAACACAGAATAGAAACAAAAGTGAGAGATAAATTGACTTAATTTTTGCAGGATTTCTTTTTAAAAGAAATGTGAAGTCCTTTTGAGGCTGGCTTCCTACCTTCCTTCTTTAATGGGTCCTTATCTCATTTCTTCACCCAAAGCTGGAACACAGTGTTAGTGCCCCAGGCTTTGTTAGACAAAGCCAGCTGTGTGCAAGTGGTAATTAACTACCAACAGTAGAATATTTTGATTGCTGTACATTGGATTTTGTTTACTTTCTACATTGTAATTTTCAGTATCTGAAAATTCAGTATTTTCACGGGGAGGACTGTCCTTAACAGTATTATTTTCCTTCTAAAATTATTTTCATTTTTCTTTATGATATGCGTGGTGTGCATATTACATGTATGTATATGCATGTGCACAGATACCAACAAGCAAACACACACCTGCCATTCAGATTGGGTAAAGTTATTTTCTAATTTTTTTTGTACATAATTGTTGATTTAAGATATTATAGAGCTGCTTTACTTTATACCAAATATCCAAAACATATTGGAAAATTTTAAAACCTTCTATAGTCTGATTCTTGGCACATGGATCAATTTTACCTAATATACAGCTGCTCGTCATGAGTTAAAATGTGTTTCTCAAAGAAGTGATCTTGGAAAATAATATCATTTTCACTTTTACTCAATCTGCAGTATTTCAGTGCTGAGAAAAACACAATTCCTTTACAAGAGAATGCCATCATTGTGATTGGAAGTGGTAGACTTCATAGAGTGGCAGATTCCATTGATACCTATAATTTAATGTTATATTAAAGCAAGGCTCTTTTTTTCCCCCAATGATGATCAGCAGGTTAGAGAGAACTTGTTTCTCAGAACTCTAAGGGACAAAAGACAAGGACTTCCATGCATTTAGGCAGCACATAGGTTGAAGAGGATAGTGTCTATCCATTCGGCTGTCAATTTTTACATTTTTTCAAACTCCATTCATTCAGCACAATTTCTGAACTTAAGACTCTCCCTATCAATATGGCCAAAAGGAAAATAATGTTGTGATCGCATGTAAGATACTCTTTTCAAATATCACACACCAAAATGGAATTTAATAGGAGCAGGCTTCTTATCATACATACATCTATCTCATTGAGATGAATTTGGTGGAGAACTACCTAGACAGTTAACCCAACAGGCGTGATCAAACTCTATTGCATACTTAGGAGGAAGCTATTTGAAGCAGCTAATTGCCCTCTATCAACACAAGGGTACAGTACTTTCTAATATCCGATGAAATTTAAACCTGGCCCTCTCTATAGCCCCACCTTTCCTACAACTTGATGCTAGGAGGCAATTAGCTGTGGAGTTACCTGCATTCCTACAATAGATATTCTAGTCCTCTACTTACTGGATATAAAACAGCAGAGGTCATTTGAGCAATTTGTATGGATATATCTTGGTTACAAATCTGCAGTTCCCTGAACAGACAGCCCTGTCCACTTTTCCTCCTAACAGTGAGCAATGATAGCAATGATGAGATGATCCCTTTCCCCAGATCTCCTTTGATTTACCTCACCACTCCATTCTGAAATTCTTCAGTGGCTTGATAATAAATGGTTATGGCCACCTGTGCATCTGTATCGAATGTGAATTCCACGTTGTATTGGACTTTCGCTTTGCTGACTTCTTCGCCTGGAGTCTTCACTTCCTCTGTGCATCTAACAGAGCAGAACAAAGTATCCATACATTTTGTACAAATGCTGGTGATCCAACTTTTTAAGGAGTGATTTGGGGATTTCTGGGAGTAGTCATCCCAATAAATCTGAAAGGTGTCAGGTTGGAAGTTGCAACGGTATGATTGTGCTACGGTATGATTGTGCATGTTAGAATGCAGTATTACGGGTTAATTCAGCTCACTGCCAGGAGTTTGATCCTGACTGGTTCAAGGTTGACTCAGCCCTCCATCCTTCCGAGGTGGGTAAAATGAGAACCAAAATTGTTGGGGGCAATATGCTGACTCTGTAAACCACTTAGAGAGGGCTGTAAAGCACTATAAAGCAGTATATAAGTCTAACTGCTATTACGATTGTTAACAATTGCCTATCATTTCTTAGAAATACTAGGCCAGTGTTTTTTCAGTTTTGTTCTTTGGAACCCTAGGGTTCCATGAGAACTTGATGAGGTCTCGTAAGAGACTGAAGTTCATTAAAATCTAGCCAATTTTCCTGAACCACAACTACAGGTTCCATGTCATTAAAATATCTTAACCCTGGTTCTAGACCAGGGGTCCCCAACCTCCGGTCCATGAACCAACATTGATCCACAGCGTGCCAGAAACTGGGCTACCCAAACAAGCAAAGTCCCATTTGCAGGATGCAGGCAACACTTGAAACCATGCACCTTCTGGTCCATGGAACAACCTCTCTCCACGGAACTGGTCCCTGGAGCTCAAAAGGTTGGCAGGTGCTGCTCTAGACCATAATCATGAGAAATGCTATAGCCTTTTCTTGAACTACTGTCTCACTATCTTCACTGAGACATACTTAGAGTAAAGGGTTCTTGAATCCAGGATTGACACCGGTTTTGGGTGACTACAGGTAAAATTCAAAAAATTAGAATATAGTGCAAAAGTTCATTTATTTCAATAATGCAACTTAAAAAGTGAAATTAATATATGACATAGACTCATTACATGCAAGATAGTTCAAGCTGTGATTTGTCATAATTGTGATGATTATGGGTGACAGCTCATAAAAACCCCAAATCCACAATCTCAGAAAATTAGAATATTGTGAAAAGGTTCAATATTCTAGGCTCAAAGTGTCCCACTTTAATCAGCTAATTAAGCCATAACACCTGCAAAGGGTTCCTGAGCCTTTAAATGGTCTCTCAGTCTGGTTCAGTAGGAAGCACAATCATGGAAAGACTGCTGACCTGACAGTTGTGCAGAAAACCATCATTGCACACCTCCATAAGGAGGAAAGCCTCAAAAGTAATTGCAAAAAGAAGTTGGATGTTCCCAAAGTGCTGTATCAAAGCACATTAACAGAAAGTTATGTGGAAGGGGAAAAAGTGTGGAAGAAAAAAGGTGCACAAGCAGCAGGGATGACCGCAGCCTGGAGAGGATTGTCAGGAAAAGGCCATTCAAAAGTGTTGGGGACTTTCACAAGGAGTGGACTGAGGCCAGAGTCAGTGCATCAAGAGCCACCACACACAGACGGATCCTGGACATGGGCTTCAAATGTCGTATTCCTCTTGTCAAGCCGCTCCTGAACAACAACAACGTCAGAAGCATCTTACCTGGGTTAAAAAAAATAGACCTGGTTTGTTGCTCAGTGGTCCAAAGTCCTCTTTTCTGATGAGAGCAACTTTTGCATCTCATTTGGAAACCAAAGACCCAGAGTCTGGAGGAAGAATGGAGAGGCACACACTGCAAGAAGCTTGAAGTCCAGTGTGAAGTTTCACAGTCTGTATTGATTTGGGGAGCCATGTCATCTGCTGTGTGTGGTCCACTATGCTTCATTAAGTCCAGAAGTCAACGCAGCCGTCTACAAGGAGATTTTGGAGCACTTCATGCTTCCTCCACAGACGAGCTTTATGGGATGCTGACTTCATTTTCCAGCAGGACTTGGCATCTGCTCACACTGCCAAAAGCACCAAAACCTGGTTCAGTGACCATGGGATTACTGTGCTTGATTGGCCAGCAAACTCGCCTGACCTGAACCCATAGAGAATCGATGGGACATTGCCAGAGAAGGATGAGAGACATGAGACCAAAACAATGCAGAAGAGTTGAAGGCTGCTATTGAAGCATCCTGGCCTTCCATAACACCTCAGCAGTGCCTCAGGCTGATCGCTTCCATGCCATGCCATATTGAGGCAGTAACTACTGCAAAGGGGCCCAAACCAAGTCCTGAATACATATGCATGCTTTAACTTTTCAGAGGTCCGATATTGTTTTTGTACAATCTTGTTTTATTGATTTGCATGTATATTCTACTTTTCTGAGATTGTGGATTTGGGGTTTTCATGAGCTATAAGCCATAATTATCACAATTATGACAAATCATGGCTTGAAACTATCTTGCTTTGCATGTAATGAGTCTCTGTCATATATTAGTTTCACCTTTTAAGTTGCATTACTGAAATAAATGAACTTCTGCATGATATTCTAATGTTTTGAGTTCCAGGATTTATCCTTTTTTATTACAGAAGAAATATCTAGTGGTAGTTTAAGAGTTGCTCTCTGACAGTGAGCTCATAGATTAGTTGCAGAGCATATTATTTTGTATGCAGAAAGTACTAGCATCTCCTAGTAGACCTATGAAGCTTACTAATAAAAACTGAAAAGAGCCTGCTAGGCCTGTGATTGTTGCAAATATAAGGAGGCCTTTAATATTCCTTATGTGATCTTTCCATACTTTTGAAAGTATGTGTTGAAATCACAATACTGAGATTCGGTAGAAAAATATGTCACTATATTGCTTACTTCAGCTAATATTTATACCTATTGGCTACATTTTTTTATTTATTATCCCATCTTTATTTTTTTTTTAAATAATTCAAGGTGACAAACATACCTAACACTCCCTCCTCTTCCTCTTTCCCCCACAACTACAATTTTGTCAGATGGATTAGGCTGAGAGAGAATGATTGGCCCAAAGTCACCAGGCAGTTTGCATGCACTCTGTCTTCTAACAAAGTACTGTATGCATCCCTCTTCCACTTTTTCAATAGTTCTTCTCAATAAATAATCCAAATATTTTTATTTTATCTTTATTATATACTCATTAACCAGCTGTTTATCAATATGAGCGAATGCCAGGATTACCTAGGATTACCTATTATCTGCCAGGAGTTTTCCAAATTTTTCTTTCTATTCTTAAGGACAACATTATGTGTTCTCTTCCCTTGCTGGACTCTATTATGATTGGGGTGGGCAGGAGTGAAGAACATCAACACATGGGTCATTTCCCATGAAGACTGAACTACCTGCAGTCAGACTTTTCACATTGTCACCAATGATTACAAGGGAACAAACTAACATTGTAAGTGCTAAACAATTCCACAAAAACATTCAAGTCCCACGTAATTACAGCTTTTGTCCAGAATCACTGACCCCTGAGTATGAGAACAGAAGAGATAAAGGACAGGAATATGAAAGCAGAAAGCTAGTCCATTAGCATAATAAAATTCTTCCAGGTCGTTGCTGAGAAAGTGACAGTTGAAGATTATCCACCCAATTTAATGAAAACTGACAGTGCTGAATTGCAGGATGAAAACAACAAGTACCAATGAAGGCCT
Organism: Laticauda laticaudata; assembly: GCA_004320025.1. Lineage (NCBI taxonomy): Eukaryota > Metazoa > Chordata > Lepidosauria > Squamata > Elapidae > Laticauda > Laticauda laticaudata. The sequence continues at coordinate 7,065 of BHFT01039792.1, read as the reverse complement.
CATTTGCATGTTTTACATCTTTGCCTATTGTTTGGATTCTCTGGAGTCAAACAGACTTGTTACCTTTGCGAAAACAGAGTAACCCAAAGGAATACACCGGCAGTGGATTTACAGAGAAACATTATATAAATCGCTTCCGTTGCAAGGATGCCTGTTTTAAGCCATACTTCAAACACACTTCATTTCTGAATGCACTTGCATGTAGAACCATATGCAAGTTCTAGATGGGGGGGCAGGGAGTTATACAAAGCAGTTAGCAATTAAAATCAAGGCATATTAACTTGGTAGAAAAATATCTTATACTGAGACCTGCTCATAATTGATGTTATGCCATCCAGAATCCAACAACTTAGTTCTCAGGACTGAAGTGAGGACCATTGACCACTAAGCAAGTTCTCCCCTCCTCCACACAGATCTACACTGTTAGCACTGATTCCCCTCTAATCCCAGCCTAGCAACAAAAATGAATTTAACTTTATTTAAATCCTATTGTCACCTGTAGTTATCCTGAAAGCCAGAGGGGAAAGATAAAGACCAAAAAGAGACAAGAAGCTGATCAAATCATTTTACACAACACTTGCAGAAATTCTTCCCCAGAATTGTTCACATTTAATCTCCGTGTTAATCTTGAGGAGCTACACACGGATACGCCCTGCTGCACAAGAGCGGATGGACTGCTTCCAACAGGCAACATCTGTACATGTAGATTCAGAGCTAATTCTCACTTTACTTTTTGAAGTAAAGTTCAAAAAATACCACCCAGCTTTCAAGAGTCTTAAAGCACATGACACTGTCAATTAGCAGCTGGCCTATGAGATTGAATAGCTAGATCTCCCAATTAAAAAAATCCACAAAAATGGGGATTTCTGCTCATTGATTTTCATGTCTTATGAGAACTAGGAAGCTTCAATGTTTAAATCACAAGTACAATCAGAAGAGGACAAGAACTGGCTCACATAAATATATGTCAGAGAGAAGCTTGCGTCTGCTGACATATTTGTGTTCTGTGCTATTGACATAATTGCATCTAAGCTGCAAAGATATTGTTGTCTGTTGAAATATAATAAAGAATTACTCTATTTCTACAAAAATACACAATACCATGGATGAAAGCCTTCTTGAAAGTATTTGAGGGAGTATGGAAGGAAAAAGAAATGACATTGCTATGGGTATATACTACAGTTGGCTAAGTATGGTTGAGATGTGCAGGAAATATACCACTGTAGAAATGGGGGACTTCAATAATCAACTGGAAAACAAACTCTACAGCCAGGGGTAGGATTAAAAAAACCCTTCAACCGGTTTGCTGCCCGATTGCTGGGTGGGCGTGGCCATTTTTTTGGCTTCCCCAGGCTCCAAAGGCTTTCTTTGGGCCTCTGGGAGGGTGAAAACGGCCTCCCCTGGACTTGGGAGGGCCTCTAGAAGCCAGAACTTCTAGTTTGGCCATTTTTCACCTTCCCCAGGATCTGGAGGCTTCCCTCAGGCCTCTGGAGGGTGAAAACAGCCTCCTCCGGCCACCGGAAGCTGGAAACAGGACCATTTCCAGATTTCCAGTTCAAACTGTTTTTTGCCCTCCCAGAGGGTCCATGCAGCCCTGCACTTACATGCATCCAAAATGGGCTTTGTGGAGATTCCTGGGTGGGGAGGGGAAGGAGGGGCGGGGCAAGCCGGTTAGTTTAACTACCAGTTTGGTGAACCAGATGTAAATTTAACATCAGGTTCCCCCGAACCTGTCCAAACCAGTAGAATCCCACTCTGTCTACAGCAGTGAGTGGGAGTTCAAGGAGGTTCCTCAGATGTCTAGCTGATAATTTTGTCATCCAAAAGTGGAGGAGGGAATTAGAGGGTCAACTACATTGCAGTTAATTCTTATTAGTAAGGATGAAGTGGTTGAGAGAACAGAGTTGTAGGAACTTTGGGTAGAGCGACCACGTCACACTAGAATTCACCATAATGCCGGCATAGGTAACTGAGCAAATTCAGACTCCTGGGAAACTGCCAGAGGGCTGCAAAAGATGTGGTTCCAATATTTCAAAAGGAAGGAAAAGTGGATTCAGGAAACTATAGACCAATCTGCTTGACATCAACACCTGAGAAAATCTTGGAAAAGACAATCAAGCAGTGGATAAGCAGGATAAGAATGAACTAGAAATAAATAAGGTGATTTCTAGAAGCCAGCATGGGTTTGTTAAAAGCAGATCATGTCAAACAAACGTTATTGTTTTCTTTGAAAAAGTGACTAAATTAGTGAATCAAGGAAATGCTGTGGATACAGTATACTTAGGCCTCCCTAAGGCATATGATAAAGTAGACCATAATCTGGTCCTTAGATAGAACAATGTGGGACAGACAGTATTACCAGCAGATGGATTTACAGTTGGTTCACCAACAGCACTCAACGTAAAGTCTTCAATGGAACTACGTCTGATGGAAGGAAGCATGCAATAGGGTACCTCAAAGTTCTGTATTCGGTTCAATGCTCTTCAACATTTTCATAAATGACCAGTTGACTCAAGAATCAGAAGGATCTTGACAGGTTTGAGCATTGGGTCCTATCCATCTAGATGCAATTCAGTAATGAGAAAAGTAAGATACTGTCCTTAGGTAGGAAAAACCAAATACACAGGTACAAAATAGGCAATACTTGGCTCAATGGTAGTAACTGTGAGAGAGATCTAGGTGTCCTAGTGGACCACTACTTAAGTATGAGCCAGCAGTCTGCTGCAGCTGGCAAAAAAACCAATGCAATCCTAGATAGCATCAACAGAGGTTCGCATGAAGATCACAAGATGTGATAGCACTGCTCTATGTTGCACTAATAAGGTCTTGTTTGGAATAGTTCATCCAGTTCTGGTCACCCCAATACAAAAAAGATGCTGAGGTCCTAGAAAGAATGCAGAGAAGAGCAACAAAAATGACAAGAGGGTCTGGAAGCTAAATCATACAATGAATATGTAAGGAGAACTAGGAATTCTTATCCTAACAAAGAGAAAGCTTAGAGATGACATGATAGCCATTTAGTTGAAGGGTTGTAACAGGGAAGAGGGGTCGGTTTATTCTCCAAAGCACCTGAGGGCAGGACAAGGGGCAATGGGTGGAACCTTATCAGAGGGAGATCCAACCTGAAACTCCCTCTGGATAGTGAGAACAATTGGTCAGTGAAATAGCTTGTATCAACAGAAGTATGGATGATCCATCACAGGAGATTTTCAAAAAAGAGTGGATAACTTATTTGTCTGAAATGGGTATAAAGTCCACTGCCTTACGCAGCAGTTGGACTAAAAAACCTCCAAGGTCCTTTCTGGTCCTATAATTCTATGGTTTTTTTCTTAACCCAAACTTGGAAAGTAAAAAAGAACAACCCCACCCCATATCATCTAAATAGAGGAGAACCAGCATTGTTCCAGAGAAATAGCTAAAAGGACATGTCATATACTGTACACCAGCCATTCTATTCTACTAGGCAGGGGAATTTGGTCCAGCAATATATTTAAATTTATACATATATCAAAGTTTCAAGCTAATTAGGCCAGTAATCTTTGCCAATGTATGTTCTGCTTTTCCTGGAGAAAGTCCCAGGTCATTTCCTTGTGATTCCACACAGGCTTTAAGAAAGCTGAGCTGGGGAGATAAAATCCTTGGAAAGCCAGTGTTGACCTGGATTAGCTTTTCCAACTTGGGCCTTTGAGAAGTGCTGAGGTGACAATTCTTTGAATTCACAGCTAGCACAACCAAGGTGGCTTGGAATTATGGGGTTTACATCTGGAAAAAACAAGGCTGAGAAAGGCTGGACTGGAGAGTAGCAAATCTGTAGCTATCCCATCACACCCCTGTCTGGTCTAACTTTGTATTTTCTTCCGCGGCTCCTAGGCAAGCCCATTCAAGCAAACAAGTTCCCTTCAAAAAGCCTTAAGCCACAGGAAGTCCCATTCACTAAGTCATCTTAATGCTAGGCAGTTCTCTTTGTTGGGATATTTTTTTCCCCTGCTTTGATTGAGTTAAAGGTTCAAAGTGCAGAACAAATCCCTGTTCTGAAACCACCGACTTACTTGACTAAACGCAGTGTGTCTTTGCGGATGTTGATCAGGCTCCTTAAAGTTTTCACTGGCTCCTGGGGAGGAGGTGCTGCATATGGAAACTAAACAGAACACAAGAGGAAATGCAAGGTTTAGATGTTGGAATATAAGTCAGACTATGAGACTTGAACTGCAGTGAATAAATGATACAGGTAGTCCTCAACTTACAACAGTGATTTAGTGGTTGTTTGAAGTTACAATGGCACTGAGAAAAAGTGACTTATGACCATTTTTGACTCTTATGACCATTGCAGCATCTTTATGGTCATGTGATCAAAATTTGGACACTTGACAAGAGATTCATTTTTATGACAGTTGCAGTATTCCGTGGTCATGAGATCACTTTTTGCAACCTTCTGACAAGCAAAATCAAAGGGGAAGCCAGATTCATTTAACAATCGTGTTACTAACTTAACAACTACGGCAAGAAAGATCACAAAATGGGGTGAAGTTCACTTAACAAATGTCTCACTTAGTAACAGAAATTTTGGGCTCAGTTGTGGCCATAGATTGAGGACTACATGCGAAGCTTAGACATATGTTACTGTCTTTTGAGAGTGAATGACAGATGAGACCTCCCAAAAGATCTCAATATGTACTGCATTATGGCCCAAAGCTCAATTAGCCTTGGGCTTTTTTCCTGAATTCTGCAATTCAGCATGCAGGATCAGATAAAATGACAAAAATATACCATCACAATGTAACTTCTACCTATGAGGGTTGTTTTCCAAGGACTAGACACAAATATAATCCTTGGTTGTATAAATAGAAGCATAGAATCAAAATCATGTGAAGTATTAGTACCACTTTATAAAGTCTTAATAAGGCCACACCTGGAATACTGCATCCACTTTTGGCCACATCACAAAAAAATTTTTTTGAGACTTTGGAAAAAGTGCAGGGAAGAGCAACTAAGATGATTAAAGGCCTGGAGACTAAAACATATGAAGAACTGTTGCAGGATTTGGATTTGGCCAATCTAGAGAAAAGAAGGACTAGGAGGAACATGCTAGCAGTATTTTAGTATTTGAGAGGCTGCTACAAAGAGGGGGAATGGGTCAACTTACTTTCAAAAGCACCAGAGGTCAGGACAAGAAACAATGGATGGAAACTAATCAAGGAGAGAAGCAACCTGGAGTTAAGGAGAAACTTCCTAACAGTGAGGACAATTAACCAGTGGAACAGTTTGTCTCCAGAAGTTATAGATGCTTCATAACTGGAGGTTTTTAAGAAGAGACAGGACAGCCACCTATCTGAAATGGTTTAGGATCTCCTGCTTGAGAAGGGGATTGGACTAGAAGATGTTAAAGGTCCTTTCTAGATCTATTCTGTTTGATTGACACAATATAGCATAGCAAATCCGTACACAATACTTTATTGCAACACACACCTTCCCCAGCAATAAGCATTGCTCTGGGTCAACTCCACCCCTCTACCACTTTACAAGGTGATGTTGCCACAGAAATATATTTCCAGTCCTCTATACTCAGAATAACAGTATAACAGAGTTGGAAGAGACTTTCCAAATGAACTGTTCTTTGAAGTACTCTTTCCGGGATGCCTTTTCTCCAACCTATCCTTTGACTTATTATCAACAAAACAAAGATGACAACATATTGTGAAAGGTGCTGAAGTCAGTAACAGCCCTTCTTCTGCAACTATATGAAGCATTCTGACTTGGAACTCAGATCAAGGTTCCATAATAGAAATGCACTATGTAAGATAAGGCCAAACCTTTACACACACCAAGTTGCTTGAGTGTGCATGTACATATCTGTCGGTATGCATTTACATCCATGAATACACATGCCATCTCCCAGTCCAAAGATCTTAAAGCACAGATTTACCACTGGGTTCTCCCTGGATCATGCACAGCACCCAAAACTTTTGATGTGACTTTCAAGAGATTTCCAAAAGTTGCTACTGAATTTTAATTTTGTTTAAATACTTCTGAACAGGATAATTATAAAGTTAAGCCTGGATTGAAATGAGAATTAAATCTAGTAACAAGTAAATGTAAATTGAACGGAATTCCTGTACTGGCCTCATCACCTTTTTATGGTTCACCTCAGCATCCAAAAGCTGAGAGTGACCCTAAGCTTTACAAAATTGTGCTTTTCCATGTAGCACCTCTCAGTGCAGTATTTTCTCTGGTTATTGCTAAGGATCCTGGAGCAGGGGCTGACAGTGTGCACAATGACTTGCACTATAGTTCCAGTTGGGACTGCTGGGTATACGTGGTTCCTCTTAAAGAAGAAAGCATGGAAGGGAAGAGGGGCAGGAGAGATTTCCTTTCACTAATAAGAGCTACAGAGTCATGTAAATCAAGATGGTGGTCACTCTGTAGAGATTTAGGAGGAGTCAAGATAAAATGGAGGCAGGAGACAAATTAAGAGCAAAAGTTCAAACCTTGCTTTAATATCAGAATACAGGCAGTTCTTGACTTACGACCACAATTGAGCCCTAAATTACTTTTGTCAAGTGAGACATTTATTAAGTGAGTTCTGCCCCATTCTACAACATTTCTTGCCACAATTGTTAAGTGAATCACTGAGGTTATTAAGTTGGTAACTCAGTTGTTAAGTGAATCTGGCTCCTCCCCCCACTGACTTTGCTTGTCATAAGGTTGCAAAAGGTGATACACATGACCCTGGGACATCGCAACTGTCATAAATATGGACCACTTGCCAAGCCTCTGAATTTTGATCACATGACCATGGGGATGCTGCAAAGGTTGTAACTGTGAAAAACGGTTATAAGTCATTTTGTTCAGTGCTGCTGTAAGTTTGAGTGGTCAGTAAATGAACTGTTGTAAGTTCCAAAACAGGAGGCCGATCCATTACAAATCAAGAACTATAGACCTATTTCCCTACTAAACACAGATTATAAATTGTTTGCTTCAATATTGGCAAAAAGACTTAAAAAATACTTAAATAATTTTATCCATCCTGATCAAAATGGATTTCTGCCAAAGAGACAAATTAAAGAC